>CM066044.1:43147414-43274914 GCA_033557465.1 Ichthyophis bannanicus | reverse complement strand
AATTCAAATCCCATGCAGGGACAATCGGTCTCTGAGGTGGACTAGAAAGGGGGACTGTTACTTCTGGAGAGAAATCTGCAACTGTGAGTATATACTTCTGGTAATTTTCTAAAAAGAATTCTTTGTATTAAAGCTACTTAATCTGTGAACCCACTGTTTTTTGTTGGATCAGTTAGGGCCTAGTAGCAGCAATTAAAGTTTTTGAATTTAAAACACAGAGGAGAGCTTTCTGGTTACATTTCATACCCAGCAGAGAGCTTGTAGTTTAAATTTAATAGTCACTCAGGGCCAAGTAACAGCAAAGTACTTTTAGTTTAAATTTAACATACAGAAGAGAACTTTCTGGTTAAATTTAGTACCCAGCAGAGAGCTTGTAGTTTAAATTTCATAAGAAGTTAGAGCCTACCAGCAGCTAAGAGCTATAATTTAAATCAAATCGGAATTTAGCTTACCTCAGCAGCACAAGACAGGGTACTGTGTAGCAGCCCTCTTTTAATAAGTGTTATTTCCCTCCCTCCCCTGGGATAATCATAGCTTTATAGGTACTTACACATCTTAAAAAACAGGAGGTGCTTTCAGGTGAAGCTCATTACCGAAATCAGTCATACACTAAGGACCTGAGATTAATTAAGCTTCGGGTGAACAAGGTATATTAAACGTATTAGGTACAGTTTTATTGGTATAAATACCCATAGCAACCCCTAGTAAGTAAGAACTTAAAGATCTAGACACAAACTTAAAACTAAGATGCAGACAGCAGTCCAGCAGCGGGATGGGGGCTTTCCAGTCTTTTGCATTGAGTGTCACATGTATGATTTTCTCCCAGTTGGTGAGAGGTCTTACGTGTGCACTAGGTGCAAGGAGCTCTTTTCTCTAAGGGAACAAGTCCGTTCTCTAGAGGCTAAAGTAGCAGACTTGGAAAACATAAGACAGACAGAGAGGTACATAGATGAGACCTACAGGGATATAGTCCTGAAGTCCCACCTCCAGTCTGGCAGCACCCCTGTTGCCATGGAGGAGAGAGGTCACGTGACAGGAGAGCATCACCCTGGTGTGGCAGGAAGTGATCCTGTAACTAGGACCTGTCCTCCAGGTGATGTAAAACCCTCTCGCACCGAGGAAGTTTCTCCAGGGCCATGTGCCCATGAGGGAAGGGTTAGGACAGCCGTTATAGTTGGTGATTCGATCATTAGGCATGTAGATAGCTGGGTGGCTGGTGGACGTGAGGATCGCCTGGTAACATGCCTGCCTGGTGCGAAGGTAGCAGACCTCACGCGCCACCTAGATAAGGTCTTAGATAGTGCTGGGGAGGAGTCTGCTGTCTTGGTACATGTCGGTACCAATGACATAGGAAAATGTGGTAGGGAGGTTCTGGAGGCTAAATTTAGGCTTTTAGGTAGGAAGTTGAAATCCAGAACTTCCAGGGTAGCATTCTCCGAAATGCTTCCTGTTCCACGCGCAGGACCCAAAAGGCAGGCAGAGCTCTGGAGTCTCAATGCGTGGATGAGACAATGGTGCAGAGATGAGGGTTTTGGATTTGTTAGGAACTGGGGCACATTCTGGGGAAAGGAGGGGCTCTTCCGAAGGGATGGGCTTCACCTTAACCGGGATGGAACCAGGCTGCTGGCATTAACCTTTAAAAAGGAGATAGAGCAGCTTTTAAACTAGATATTAGGGGAAAGCCGACAGTCGCCCAAGAGCGGATGGTTCGGAAGAATGTATCCTTGAAGGATACTACCAAAAGCAGAGAGGTTCCACAAAAGAGTAAAGTAGCCCAAATGCCCTCAAGTATGGAGCAGACAGAGCTTAAAGATTCCAGTTTACCCATGTCTAACAATAGCCAAATTAACATGAATAAAATACATTCTCTAAAATGCTTGTATGCAAATGCTAGAAGTCTAAAGAATAAGATGGGAGAGTTAGAATATATAGCACTAAATGAAAGGTTAGATATGATTGGAATATCAGAGACATGGTGGAAGGAGGACAACCAGTGGGACACTGATACCTGGGTACAAACTATATCGTAATGATAGAGCTGATCAAATTGGTGGAGGGGTTGCGCTCTATGTTAGAGAGGGCATTGACGCAAAGGATTAAAGTTTTGCAGGAAACAAAATCTGCTGTAGAATCTATATGGATTGAAATTCCATATAAAAGGGGGAAGGCGATGGCAGTGGGAGTGTACTATCGAGCACCTGGCCAGAATGACCAAATGGATGATGAAATGCTCAAAGAAATCAAGGAAGCTAACAAAAGTTACAGCGCAGTAATAATAATGGGTGATTTCAATTACCCCGGTATCGACTGGGTCAGTGTCACGTCAGGACATGCTAGGGAGATAAAGTTCCTAGATGAAATAAATGACTGCTTCTTGGAGCAGCTGGTTCATGAACCGACCAGAGGGGAAGCCATATTAGACCTAGTCCTTAGTGGAACACCAGATCTAGTGCAAGAGATAAGGGTGTTGGGGCCACTTGGCAATAGTGATCATAGCATGATCGCCTTTGATTTAATTAGTGGAGGAGGAATAGTAAGGAAATCCACAGTACTACCTTTTAACTTTCGAAAGGGAGACTATGATAAAATGAGGAAAACAGTTAAGAAAAAACTAAAAGGAGCAGTTGCAAAGGTTAAAGACGTACATCAAGCTTGGGTGTTGTTGAAAAATACTATCTTGGAAGCCCAGACCAGCTGTATTCCACGCTTTAAGAAAAGTGGAAGGAAGTCCAAAAAACTGCCAGCATGGTTTAAAGGTGAGGTCAGAGAGGCTGTTGTTGCTAAAAAAGCATCTTTCAGGAAATGGAAAAAAGAGCCAAACGACGAAACCTGGAAACAGCACAAGCACTGGCAAGTCAAATGCAAGGCATTGATATGGCAGGCAAAGAGAGAATTTGAGAAGAAGCTTGCTGCGGAAGCAAAAACTCGAAATAAAGACCTTTTCAAGTACATTCGTAGCAAAAAACCTGTGAGAGAGTCAGTTGGTCCATTAGATGATAAAGGGGTTAAAGGAGCACTAAGAGGCGACAAGGCGATAGCGGAGAGACTGAATGAATTCTTTGCTTCGGTCTTCACTGAGGAAGATGTAGGGATGTTACCCATGACTGAAGTGGCATTTAAAGGTGCGGAAGAATTGAAGGAAATATCGATACATCAGGAAGATGTCTTACAACTATTAGATAAACTGAAGAGTAGCAAATCACCTGGGCCGGATGGTATACATCCAAGGGTGTTGAAAGAACTGAAATATGAGATTGCAGAACTGCTATCAGTAATCTGTGAACTATCATTAAAATCATCTCTAATACCTGAAGAATGGAGGATCGCCAATGTAACACCAATTTTTAAAAAGGGTTCCAGGGGTGATCCGGGAAACTACAGACCGGTGAGCCTGACGTCAGTACCGGGAAAAATGGTAGAAACCATCATAAAGAATAAAATTACTCAGCATGT
The DNA here is from genome assembly GCA_033557465.1 of Ichthyophis bannanicus. Taxonomy (NCBI): domain Eukaryota; kingdom Metazoa; phylum Chordata; class Amphibia; order Gymnophiona; family Ichthyophiidae; genus Ichthyophis; species Ichthyophis bannanicus. Next base: position 43,271,461 of record CM066044.1, on the reverse strand, counting down.
AGATAGTCACAACCTAATGGGAGACAGCCAACATGGCTTTAGACAAGGAAGATCTTGTCTTACTAATCTGTTATGTTTTTTTGAAGGAGTGAATAATCAGGTGGACAAAGGTGACTCGGTTGATATTGTGTATCTGGACTTTCAGAAAGCCTTTGACAAGGTCCCTCATCAGAGACTTTTGGCAAAACTAAAGAGTCATGGGATAGGAGGCAGTGTACTATTGTGGATCAGGAACTGGTTAAAAGATAGAAAGCAGAGGGTAGGGCTAAATGGCCAATTTTCCCAATGGAGAAAGGTGAATAGTGGTGTACCCCAGGGATCTGTGCTGGGTCCGCTGCTTTTTGACATATTCATAAATGACCTGGAAAGTGGAATAACGAGTGAGGTTATCAAATTTGCAGATGACACAAAACTATTTAAAGTTGTTAAAACCCAAGAGGATTGTGAAAAATTGCAAGAGGATCTTGATAAATTGGAAGACTGGGCATCAAAATGGCAGATGAAATTTAATGTGGACAAGTGCAAGGCTATGCACCTAGGGAAGAACAACCCAAACTATGGTTACACTATGCAAGGTTCCACATTAGGAACCACCACCCAGGAAAAAGATTTAGGCGTCATTGTGGATACCATGTTAAAACCCTCAGCCCAGTGTGCAGCGGCGGCCAAGAGAGCAAATAGAATGCTAGGTATGATAAGGAAAGGAATGGAAAATAAAACAAAAGATATTATAATGCCTCTATATCGTTCCATGGTGAGACCGCACCTTGAATATTGTGTGCAATTCTGGTCGCCGTATCTTAAAAAGGATATAGCGATTTTAGAAAAGGTACAGAGAAGAGCCACCAAAATGGTAAAGGGGATGGAAGGATACTCTTATGAAGAAAGGCTAAAAAGGTTAGGGCTCTTTAACCTGGAAAAGAGACGGCTGAGGGGAGATATGATAGAAGTCTATAAATTAATGAACGGAGTGGAACGGGTAAACGTAGATCGATTGTTTACGTTATCAGAATATAGAAAGACTAGGGGACATGCAATGAAGCTACAGGGTAAACTATTTAAGACTAATAAAAGAAAAATATTTTTTCACTCAACGTGTAATCAAACTCTGGAATTTGTTACCGGAGGATGTAGTAAAGGCTGTTAGTGTAGCTGGGTTTAAAAAAGGTTTGGACAAGTTCCTGGAGGAAAGGTCCATAAACCATTATTAAGAAGTGACCGAAGATATCAATGCTTGACCCAGTACAAGCATTGTGGAACTTGTGTCTCTTGGGGAAACTGCTAGGTACATATGACCTAGATTGGCCACTGTTGGAAACAGAATACTGGGCTTGATGGACCTTGGTCTGACCCAGTATGGCATATCTTATGTTCTTATGCTTCACTGCCTGCAGAAAATGTACGACATTCGGATGCAAAGCCAGTAAAACCCCTTGGATGCACCCCCAATTACATGCTAAAGCAGCTACTTGCACCAGCAACAAGCCAACGGCCAAGCCCTTATCCAAACCTGCCTGCAGGAACACCAGGATGCTAGGCAATGGTGCCGGTAAGATCCTGACACCATTTTCCTCACACTAACCTTCAAATATCCGCCACATGCTCACATAAGATAGAGAAGTCGACCGCTTCCGAGCTTGCAACAAGGTGGCAATCACTTGCTTCACATAACCCTTCTTTGTCAACCGAGTTCTTTCAAGAGCCAAGCCGTAAGTGAGAAGCAAGTGTGGTACCTCTGGTAACCTCCATGATAGGTCTGCCAGAAACAGTGTCAAGTCCACACACTAGGGTCAGCAAGGCCAATCTGGCGCCATCAGCACTACAAGTCCCCTGGGCATCTCTATACGCTGCAATAGATGCCCTATGAGCGCCCAGGGAGGAAAAACAGAGGCGGCCTCCCTGTGGCTAGGTCTGCACCAATGTGTCTAACCCCTCTGTCATGCGCTCTCACCACCAGCTGTAAAACCTCAGTGCTTTCGCATTTTCGAACAATGCCATCAGGTCCGTGATGGGACAGCCCAATCTTTGCATCAGCCGCTGAAACACCTCCAGATCGAGGGACCACTCCCCTGGATCCAGATGTCTGCCGAGAAAATCGGCCTGCATGTTTTCTTTGCCTGCCATGTGTTTTGCCGATAGAACTAGAAGATGCCCCTCTGCCCATTTCAGCATTGGAGTCACCTCGTTCTTCAAAACCACACTGCCTGTATCTTCCTGACAGTTGAGGTATGCCACTGTCACCGCACTGTCCGAGAAGACCCGCACCACTGCTCACTGAACCAAAGGTAGAAACCCTGCAGGGTCAGGAACACTGCCCTCATCTCTAGATGTGTTATGGGCCAACCACTCTCCTTGCTGGACCACCAATCCTGTGCCACTTGACCCCAACAACCACAAATAGAGTATCGACCTGCATCGCACTGGAACTACCACTTACAGGCGTAACAAAATGGTCCAACATCTCCTGGACCACCTTGCATGGTGCTCTTACAAAAGAGTCGGATAGGGGATGTGCAAACTCCAGTGCATCTCCATCTCTTAACACCTCCAACAACCACTGATCGGAAAGTGATCTGGGCCCAGGTGGGTAGAAAAAACTGCAAATCGATCCCCTATAGGTTCTAACCCTTCCTGGGCTGTCAGTGGGGCTTTTTGGGGGCTGCGGAAGCACCCGCAAAGTAACCTCTGCTGACCTCCCTCTTCCTTAAAAGAATGAGTCCTGGTTCGGATATCGCACTCTTTGAAAAGGGGAAAACCAGATCTCTCACCGGTCCCCTAGAGGGAGCTTGTCCCCAACTCGGCTTAGGCTTATCCTCCGGTAATTTTGTGCCTTTGGACTCTAATTCTTTTACCAGTTTTTCCAGTGCTTCCCCAAAGAGAAGCTTACTCCCCTAAATGATAGCTGTGTCAATCTGGATTTGGATGAAAGATCGGCCGCCCAATTCCTTAACTATAGGAGATGCCACATGGCCACAGCCTTCAACGCCGCCCTTATAAGGTCATAAAAGGCATCTAACAGAAACACTGTGCCTGACTCTAGCCGAGCCGTTTCCAAACTTGCCCGCTGTGCGCTTCCTCCCTGCTCTGGCAACACCTAAGCCCAAGCAAGCGCGGGATACATAGGCCCCACAAATGGATGCCCGAAACATCAGGGCAATAGTATCAAAAGCCTGCTTCAATAGCACCTCCAGCTTCTTATCCTGTGGATCCTCAAGGCCGCCCCACCTTCCACCGGAATTGTCATCTTCTTGGTCACAACAGACACGCCTGTATCTACTCTGCTCCCGATCCTGGTCCGGGGGCAAGTACAACTGCGCCACAGCCCAGCCTCCTGTAGCCCTGCCTCAGGCCTCTCCCATTCCACGTCCATCATTTGGTGGAAAACCCTATGATTTGGGAAGGCGGCCTGGGATTTCTTGACATCCTGGAATAAGAGGTCTTCCAGCAGCTCTTCCTCTGTCACTCCTGTCGGGGTAATATTTAAGGCCGCCAGCAAATGCATTATGGGGGCTGGCAGCTCCTCCTTGCAGAAAACCTGGACCACACAGGATTCCTCTGTGACTTGTCCTTCCTCCAACTCCTCTTGGGCCCCCTTCTTCTAACAATGCCGAGAGTCCCTTTAAGGGATCCTCCCACGCTTTGGAGGCCTCTAACTCACCGAAGGGGGCCAGGAACACAGGCAGAAGGTCTGACTAGCCGTAGAGCAGGAGAAATGCAACCCCCCCCCCAACTCCTCCCAGGGCCCTACTGTTAACAACCTCGATGCCCTGGGGCAGACCTAGTCACCACAGCAGCTACTCACAATTACTAACTAGAGTAGAGTTTCAAGCATTTGATACAGCTGGGAGAAATCACTTTTTTTTTTTGTTTTGTTTTTTTTAAAGATGACTGAAGGAATCCCCAGACTAGCACAGGCCACTGGGTTTGTGTACCGTCTGCTGGAGACTGAGTATACTGGCACAAAAGCTAGTGTGCTCAGTCTCCATCTGCTGGAAGAGAGACACAAGCCATGAGTCTTGATTGGACTGTAAGGACGCTATGGAAATGTAAGTTTATGCACCGGTAGAAATCAGCATGTATGCACATATTTTATAAAATGTATACATGCCCCCAGGAGCACCTACATGCAGAATCACCAAAGCAGATGCTATGTTTTCTGAATGTCAATGTTATGCATGTATATACTAGAACTATTTTACAAATTCCTACCTGAGCATGTGAAATACTATTCCACATGCTCAAAATGCAATGCAATGAAAGTGTGCCTTTGAGTCAATGCCGACTCCTGGAAATCCAGCAGCTCCTGAGTTTTCATGGCAGCGTGACCAGAAGTAGATTGCCAGGCATACACTCAATTCCCTTATAAAATTACTTCCAAAATGTCCCCTGCTAATGAAACTAATGAATCAAAGAATGGACTAACATGTGAAGCTTCTTCTCTGGGGTTTTTGAGCAGGGTGAGGGCCTCTGTTGGAGTAAAGATGAGCAAACAATTCAGCTCCCTAATTCCTGGAAAACGCTCCTTCACCAGAGGACGGTCCCTTTGCGTTCACATCCATTAAGCAGACAGCAACCACGCCATACAGTCCAAAGGTTAAATCACATACTTGCAATCCTCCTTCTCCTCTCCTAAACATTAATTTCCTTTTCTAAATCCTGTCATAGTGCAGTCACATGCATTACACCACCCTGCCAGCAGATGGCGACCCATAATTTTCACAGTGGCATCATCAATGCATAAGGAGTGATGTAGCTGGATAGGTTCCCAATATGGCAATAGCAAAGCAAGGAATTAGAAACATTAAACCAGAACCTTAAATGTAGAAACTTCAGGAGAGAAGCAGTTCATGCCGAGTCCAAACTTTAAAAAAAAGCCAATGAAAAGGTCAAATCTCTGTCAAATGGATGCAATGGAAGGGAGGGGTATCTTAGGAGACGTTCCTATCGTGTCTACTGTTTAACATCTCTTTGCAGCCATCAGGACAGCTGATTTGACCGTGGGATTTTGCATACATGCAGGAGGGAGTTTGCCTCGTGCTGACCAAGGGCCTCATCGCTGGACGTCCCATCGGCTCCCCTGCCCAATCGGGGCAGATCTGCACAGATAAAGAAGCGCCAGCTCCGGGATCATCCTCTTCTGTCCTGCACAGCTCCCAGGAGGGAGTTTGCCTCGTGCTGACCAAGGGCCTCATCGCCGGACGTCCCATCGGCTCCCCTGCCCAATCGGGGCAGACCTGCACAGATAAAAAAAAAGCGCCAGTGGGCGCGCCCGCGCCTGAGGGCCTCGCTAGAGGGGCCCTTTGGCGTGGCCCTTAGGCAGTGGCCTTCCCTGAAACGACTGAGAAACGTCCAAGTACTCATCACCTCGATCGACCATCTGCTTGAGCTCCCCCAAGGTCAAGCTCGCTATCTCCATCAGCAAAAACAACTGCTCCATTACAGCAAGTATACGTCACCTAAGGGACAAAACAAAGCACCCTTATACTATCTCTGCTACCAGCAATACCTTTATCCTCATATAAGCTATTACTTTTCTTGACATCATTACTATTCCCAGTACTCTACAGCTACCTTCACGGTAACCAGCATCTGTCTCCAATTGACCACTTGTACTGTATCTAGTAGCTCGAATTCTCTCTTTACTGTTGCCAGTAACTTGCAATCTTACAATTCCCGACAGCTAGCATTAATTACACAGCCAGCAGTCTAAATTTACCTTGTTTGTTTACCTTACAGGTTACTGTTGTCAGTAACTTGTTGCCAGTAGCTTTACTGTTGTCCATAGCCAACATTCTTGCCTTTACTGTTGCCAGTACTTGTTCCAGTAGTTTTACTGTCATCATTGACTGGTACCATTAACTTTCTGCCAGTAATTGCCTGTACTGTTGCCAGTACTTGTTCCAGTAGCTTTACTGTCATCATTGACTGGTACCATTAACTTTCTGCCAGTAATTGACCGCCAGCAACTTCTGTCAGCAGCTTTACGTATGCTCATTGTTTCGCTTAACTAGCCAACCTATGCTTATCACATTGGTTACTAGCTGACACAACTGACATATATGTTACAGCTGTTGCAGGTTCAGTTGTGCTAGAGATCTGTACCTCTGATACTTTGTGAAATTGTGATATCGATACTTTGTGATAATTGTGATATTGTTACGTTACACTCACGCCGACACTGCTCTCTCCAACAAGCTACTGATAAAGCACTGATAGCTTAACAGTGCTTTACCCTATTTTTTTTTCTCAACATCACTAGGAACGCACTCATACCACTCACTGACCCAAACCGTCCCTACCAAAAGGCTCAACCTGAACTCCCTACCATCTCCTGACGCCATAGCACCACCCGCCACTGTCACACTATCACACACGTTTATCAGCTGCTACGTATTGCTCGCACTGACACAAGTCTCCCAAGCCCTCACCTCCACCCATAGCTCCATCACAATCCTTCACAACATGGAAAAGACACCATGACCACACCAACCACCACACGGTCAGACCCATGCACACAACACACCCTCACCTCATCTATGTGGCCCTTCACCAGGCTAGACCCTTTCAGCACAACCACGACACCCCCCCTCACGACCTGAAATGTGCCCTAATAAATGCCCGCTCTATCAGAAAGAAATGGCCTGCCATATCCGACTTGTTAGTCACCCCCGACATCGACATACTATGCATCACAGAGACATGGATGTCAGAGGCAGACGCGGCAATCCTCCACCAGTTTGTCCCCCCTAACTTCTCCACCCACTCGTGCCCCAGAACTGACAGAAGAGGGGGAGGTGTACTCATTCTAAGCAAGACCATGCTACAATTCCAGACGATCAAGCAGCACCCCCCACCTAGACCACATCGCTATAGCGAATAAACATCTCACCGTCAATCTACTATATCGGGCACCCTCACCATCACCAGATGAACTTTCCTCAATTATTAACCTCGCCTGTAACCCCATCAAGACACATACCTCAAACTGGATACTAGGAGATTTCAACCTCCCCTCACTCCAAGACACTCAAGAAAGAGCCTTCCTAGATGCTCTCGAGACGGTGGGCTACACCCAGCTGATCAACTCCCCTACCCATATCAAGGGGAACACACTTGATCTCATCTTCGCACCAAAATCAGCTCTCTGTTCTACATCCAAGATCAACCTATCACTATGCTCAGTACCGTGGTCTGACCACAGTCTAATCAGATTCGCGATGCCCACACATCCCTCACTCTCTGACTCCCATTCCTCAAACAATCCACCAGCAACAGTATCAAAACGATACCGCCAGTTCAACAGAGAAGAGATCTTAGAGAGAGCACAACCTCTCCACAATACACATGGACTGAATCTTGATGACATGATTTCCACATGGAACTCATGCCTCAATGCTGCAATTGACCCTCTCGCCATCAGTGCTTCATATGACAAGAGGAAGAAGGCACCTTGGTACTCGCCCGAGCTCAAGACCTCCCTCAGGCAACTCCGACAGCTAGAGCGCTGCTGGCGCCGCTACAGATCGACCGAAAACCAGGAAGCTTACTCTGCCCAGCTGTGCGCCCATCGAACAGCAGTTTCGAGAAGAATGAGGCAATACCACGCTGAGGTTCTACAACGATCCCTGAATAAGCCACATGAGCTGTTCAACATTGTCAAATCCTTAGCTAAGGAACCCTCTACTGATCAGGCAAACCAGCCTGACCCACAGAAATATGCAGACTACCTGCAAACCAAAACAAACCAGACCACCCTACCCGCTAGCTCCGGGTCACCAGCCATGACGCTGGCCCTTTCCCCCCCACCTTCACCCACACAAGTACTGACAGTTACCCAACATACCATCTCCACCTTTGCTACCCCAACTGAAAGAGAAATACAAGACATCATTATGAATATAAACACCACCACAGCGCCAAACGACCCTTGTCCAGCTTTCTGGATAAAAACCCTAGGTATCGAGCTCAGTACCTTCCTGGCTAAACTGATCGGAACCTCATTCCAGACAGGCATCTTCCCCCGAAGTCTAAAACAAACCTCAATTAGACCACTGCTCAAGAACAATAAACTGGACCCCACAAAGATGGACTCATACAGACCCATCTCCAGTATATCGCTTCTAGCTAAAATCTCAGAGAAAATAGTCCACCGTCAACTGAGCCAACATATAGAGGATAATTCACCCTTCGATCCCTGCCAGCACGGGTTTCGGGAGCAACATGGCGTTGAAACCTTGTTAACAATTTTACTCAGCACTTTGATAACAGGGCTAGATAACGTCAAACAAGGATTCGCCCTCATCTTTCTCGACATTGCGGTGGCTTTTGACTCCGTCAGTCATGATCTACTTCTGTCCCGCCTTGCCGAGAAGGGAATCCACGGCACCGCCCTCGCATGGTGTACCTCCTACCTAAATGACAGATGGCAGCACGTCCGCTCTGGTACTTCAACTTCCACCCCATTCCCATTAACGAAGGGCGTCCCTCAGGGTTCCTCACTCTCCGCCCTCTTCTTCAACGTCTATATGCAGCCTAATTTATGCCGATGACGTCCTCATGTTCACCCCAATACATACTGATCACCCAGATGTATCCCGATTATCCTCATGCTTCAACGCAGTCACAGACTGGCTACACTCTCAGAAGCTCAAAATAAACCTTAAAAAGACGGAGGTACTTTTCATCAGCAGAGACCAAGCATTCACCCCGCCCCCTTCATTGAAAGTACGTGATGCCGAACTCCGCACAAAGACAACGATTCGTTACCTTGGAGTAACGCTCGACCAACACCTCAACTTAAACACCCAGATAGGCAACATTTCAAAGGCAATTTACCACAAAATCCAGATGCTACGTCACATCAGACCTCTACTTGAGCCAGAGGACTTCCGAACAGTCTTTCAGTCACTGGTTATGCCCCACTTCGACTATGCAAACTCCATTCTCCACGGCCTTCCAAAGTGCACTCTACAACCTTTGCAGCTAGCAATGAACACGGCAGCCCGAACCCTTCACCAAGCCTCTAGAAGGGATCACATCACCCCTATCCTGAAAACACTACATTGGCTCCCAGTACGCTACAGGTTCACCTTCAAAATCTTAACAATAACATTCAAAGGCATCAACAAATGCACGGCCAGCGCCCTCTCTGAGCTTATCCAACTCACCCCCCCCAACAGACTGAGAAGATCTGCCGCCACCAACTCCCTAATACTCCCGAAAACCACCGCCAAATGCACCAAAACCTCTAGAGTCCGCGCTTTTGCTCTATCCGCACCCTCATGCTGGAACAACCTACCAACCAACATCCGTGCCATAAACAACCTTCATCAATTCAGAAAGGCATTGAAGCACTACCTCTTCCTTCAATGCTTTTCCAACTCAGACGACATCACGTAGCAACATCTCATCCCTACCCAACATCCATTGAGCAGACACCCCAATCACCCTCTCCGACCTTCCAACCCTCCTTTCCCGGCTAATCACCCGACCGACCTCGATTCTACACTTCACAGCGACCTTTAAATAACATGCATAGATGTATGGAAGAGTTATGTACATAGTTTTACCTGTTCTCCAAGTCTAAATTCCTTGTTTTACTGTAAGTCCAATGTAGACCCCCCACACTGGACATTTGTGTTATTTGTGAACCGCGCTGATGTTAAATAGTGCGGTATATAAAAAATGTTAATTAAATAAATAAACATATTCTGATGACAGGAGATGCCCCTGGATGAATGACTGGACAAACAGAACTTTGAATCAGGTTTCTGGGTAGTTACATGGAAGTGGATTAAAGCTGAATACAGCTAAATCCAAGATGATTTGTCGTGGATAAGCTGATTGGATGGTACTACCACAAAGGCCCAAAATTGATAGGGGCTCTTATCCCACCTCCCCAAAAAATCCATTAGAAATCTTGGTGTTTAAGCTTTTAAGGGTGCCTTCCAAACCCAGATTTCCAAAGTAACAATCTATTATAAGCTATAAAAGAGGCAGATTCATCAGTACTCTAGTATATTCTCCCCAAAAAGAGGAGAGATAAGGTGGGAGGATGGGGGTGGGGGCGATGATTCCAGCCCTGCAGTGGGACAGCAACACTAGCCCCCCCAGAGGGGGCAGGACTGGCCCAGCCTGAGGAGGGTGGGGAGGGCGGCAGTAAAAAGCAGGGCATTCAAACAGCCAGGGAGAGAAGCATAAGGCTTAAGGCTTGCCTAGGCTGCCAACACCTTGAACCAGCTCTCTGGGGCTGGCCATGAGAGGGGGAGGTAGCCCAAGCTTTCTGTTGATACTATTCCCCTGGCTCTGATACTACTTAACCAGGGGAAAGCAGCCCTCAGACATTTTCCCTGGGAGAAATCCTTCAGAATCCTGCTCTGGCGGTCCAGCTCATGATCACCATCTTCTAGAAACTTAGAATCCTGGGAAGCTATCCAGCTACACCACTCCTTATGTAATGATCATGCTCCTGTAAAAGCTGTAGATCTGACCGGTCTGGATGGATGATAAGGAAATATAATTTACTTTTACCTACTTGCCCAATGCGAAATAGCTCCAAGGACATCCAGTGACAACCTCTGAACGCGAAGTGAGCCAACTAAGAACCTGCTGATCCTGTCTCCGATGGGAGATGACGGGCTTACGAGGCCAATGCAGAACTCTAATATCGTCAAAATACAGTGCAATAAGGGTTCATGGGGCAACTCTACTGGGGAAATGTCCTGAAAGAGAGAGACCATGGAGGGAGTTAGAACCACCCAGCAGAAATATCAAACACATTCACATATCCCGAAGAACATCTTAAACATTCAAATGGAACTATTTTTAAAATATAAAAAAATATTAACAGCATTCTCAATTATCAGATTCACCCTGATATAATCTTGGCATCAAAACACCTAGACTACTCTTAAAGCATTCATCCCTGTGGCACTGGATTTAAATCATCAACACTTTTTCCTTTAACTTGTTCACAAACTTACACTAACACAGAAAACCAAACAGAGTCAGGTATCTTTCTTTTAACATCAACTCCGAGATCAATTTCTGCAGTGTTGGGGGCCCTCGCTATGAACATACTCTAATGGAACCTTCTATAGCTAAATTTAAACAAGGTCTAAAATTTTCTAACAACCAGTCCTGGTGAACCCCCCTAGTCAGTCTAGTTTTCAGGAGATCCACAATGGATATGCATTCTGGATTTCCTGAAAACCAGCCTGACTAGGGGTTTACAAGGACCGGCTTGAGAAACACTGCAATAAGCCTTCAGGAACTCAGACTAAGAATGTAGATGGCAGTTTCTCTGATATTTTCTCTCGCTTCTTGTTTTAAGTTTTAGTTGTATTATGGAATTGTCAACTGCCTTGATGCCTAGGAATGAAAAGGCAGTATAGCAAATAACTAACCACTATGATATGTAATATGTGTATTCATTAGCAGCTATAACTAATATGTATAATTGTTCTACAGTTTCAAGCCTTGATATACCATCACATTTATACCACTTTGTATGATATTGTTGCCAGTCATCCAAATATATCTCAGCTAAGACTTTCATCTTATACACTATTCGAGGATTTTTGCTACTGTCAGTAAATCATTTATAGTTCTGTCTGGTTGCTACTGTTGTCAGTAACCTCATCAAGAACCACTAATTGATTTACTGTTGTCAGTAATTCACAATCTGAGTCACTATTTGATTTACTGTTGTCAGTGATTCACTATCTGAGTCACTATTTGATTTACTGTTGTCAGTAATTCACTATCTGAGTCACTATTTGATTTACTGTCGTCAGTAATTCAGTTATAATTACTGACTGTTCCATACTGTTGCCAGTAATAATCTTCTTAATATCCTGCAGTACTTTACTATCACCAGTACATGATCACTCATACTGCTACTCTTACTCATACCGCTACTCTCACACATGACCTAACTACTGAAATATAATTCATTACACCTAATTCTATCCCCACGAATTGACAAATATAACATCTTACAGACTAAACCTAAAATTAATAACTACTGCTGTTCATAACAATTCATCACTATAGATAGATTTACCACCATCTCTAACTCTGGACATATTTGAAACTCAATCTCTCCAAACCAATCAACAACCTAGCTCTTTGTGTAATACTGACACACATTTTACTTGACTTACTCCAAACATATACTACACAAACTCACTCCATAATCACAAATGGCATATACAACAACCATGCTTCTAAAAGTTACATACTCCTGCATCCTCCTAACAATACTAATTGACCTAACTCTAACGCTTAACATTAATAACTACAAGACAATCCCAATCATACATACAACAAACCGGAACATCCTCCATAATAGTTATTATCCTCCTCAAAACCATTCTAAAATAAACTACCACAGACTCATACAAATAAACAAACTAATCCACAACATGCCACCCGGTCAGACCTCCACTACAAATCAAAATCTTTATCATGCACCATTATAAATGCTCGATCATTAAAAATAAAATCCATATAATTAATGATCTACTGACTGACACAAAACCTGACATACTATGTATAACAGAGACTTGGCTCTCTGATACAGATACAGTTATACTAAATCAACTTGACAACTCTAACTACAATATCTTCTATACACATAGGGCCAAAAAAAAAGGTGGTGGTGTATTGATTATGACAAATAAAACACTAAATACTAAAAAAATTCTATCTAAATCAAACAACAACACTGACACCCTCATAATAAAAATAGACCATCTCAGAATCTGTTTAATTTATAGACCCCCCAACCAAAATGCAGATAGCCTCCACTCACTAATAGAACTCTTCAACTCATCCACGGAACAGAATCCACTAATTGTCCTAGGACAGCGATGGCGAACCTATGGCACGCGTGCCAGCTGTGGCACGCGAAGGCCTTGCAGCTGGCACGCGGGAAGGTCCGCCATCGAAAAAAAAACAACAACCCTGTCTGCTGCCGTTGTCGGGGCCGCCGCGGCAGAATCGAGCGTGCCGCGGGGCCCCCCTGTACCCACCGGCAGAGCCTGTCCTCCCCGTAGCAGCTCTCTCTTTGGAGCTGCAGTCAGACTCGCCGGCTTGCAGAGCGCGAAGGGAAGAGTTTCCCTTTCGCGACTCTGTTAAGCCCGCGGGGGCTGATGGGAACTTCCCATCAGCCCCCGCAGGCTTAACAGAGCAGCGAGGGAACTCTTCCCTCGCGCTCTGCAAGCCGGCGCATCTGACTTCAGCGCCCAAGAGAGAGCGGCTACGGGGCGGACAGGCTCTGCCGGTGGTAACCGGGGGGCCCCGCGGCACGCTCGTTTCTGCCGCGGCGGCCCCGACAGCGGCTGCAGACAGGTTTACTTTTTTTTTTAATTTTCCATGGGCTGGGCTGGGCTGGGGGTGGGGGTTAGGAGTGGTGATGGGCTGGGCTGGGCTGGGCTGGGGGCTTAGGAGTGGTGATGGGCTGGGCTGGGCTGGGCTGGGGGGGGGGGTTAGGAGTGGTGATTGGCTGGGCTGGGCTGGGGGGGGTTAGGAGTAGTGATGGGCTGGGCTGGGCTGGGGGTGTTAGGAGTAGTGATGGGCTGGGGTGGGGGGGTTAGGAGTGGTGATGGGCACTGGGCTGGGGGGTTAGGAGTGGTGATGGACACTGGGCTGGCTGGGGGGGTTAGGAGTGGTGATGGGCTGGGCTGGGGGGGTTAGGAGTGGTGATTGGCGCTGGGCTGGGGGGGGGTAGGAGTGGTGATGGGCGCTGGGGGGGGTTAGGAGTGGTGATAGGCGCTGGGGGGGCTTAAACTAAAAATTGAGTGATGGGGGATTAGGACTGGGAGTGGGCTGATGGGGAGGTTAGGACTGGAAATGGGCTGGTGGGATTAGGACTGGGAGTGGGCTATGGGGGGCTAGGACTGGTAATGGGTTGCGCGGGTTGCTAGGACGGGAACTGGGCGGAGTGGACGGGGGCTTGAACTGCAAATAGCTGTTGGGGATGGGGCTTGGAATGGAAATGGGCTGAGGGGAAGTGGGGGGCTTGAACTGCAAATAGCTGATGGGGACGGGGCTTGGAATGGAAATGGGCTGAGGGGAAGTGGGGGGCTTGAAGAAGGGAATGGATGCTGGGTGAGACTGGAACTAGAAGGGAGCTGATGTTGGGGGAGGATTAGAATGGGATGGGGCTGGGAGAGTAAAATGGAGAGGGGAAAAATATTTTGTGTAGGAGGGATGAAAAATCTACAATTGGCCAGGTATTGGGAGAGTAATTGGGGATTGAGGATGGAGGGGTAAAATTTGTGTGGATGAAATAGGAATGAGGAAAGAGCAAAAGGAGAAGATTAGTATGTTAAAGCAGATGTAGAGAGAGAGAGAATGGAAAAAAAACTAGAAGAGAGAAGAAAGGACAAATGGACAGCAGACGATGGAGAGTTAGCAGAAAACATGAAGAAACCAGAAGAAAATGGCTGGACCAATTGCAACTGAAAAAAAATGCACAAAAGGTAGAACGATATCTCTTTATTTTGAATTTATTAACTGGAATATGTCAGCTCTGGGAAATGTGCATCATTAACATCTGCGCTTTGTTTGGTACAAGAGGAAATTCCTATTTGACGTTGCCACTTGTTCTCTTTCCCCAGTATTCACTGAAATGTATTGGTTTAATATTTGCAGTGTTGCCTTTTGATAGGTAGGGTATGGTGCTTTGTGAGTCCTGGTAATGCTGTCAGGATACAGCGGGTTTGCTATGGGTTCTAAATGGGCAGCGTTTGTAGTAGTTCCTAATGTGCCTGGCGGTTGGCACTGGATTATAGTAATGTAGAAATCTTTTAGTCTTTCTTTATCCATACACTCATTAAGAGACATGTTTACTAAAAGTTAGTGTATGGTAACATTATGCAAATATTTATGCAAATAAGACCACTTATGCAAATGACGTGCTGGCACTTTGAGGAAATTCTTTGGTTTTGTGCGGCAGTTTGGGCACTCGGGCTCAAAAAGGTTAGCCATCACTGTCCTAGGAGATTTCAACCTTCCCTCACTACCAATAAATGAATCCAACCTTTTTCTTGAAACTATATCTGATTTAGACTACCATCAAGTAATAAATAAACCTACACACACCAAAGGTGGCACTCTTGACCTTGTACTACTACCCAAAGCAATCTATAAACTATTTAAAACAGACTCATTAGAATGTTCTCAAATACCGTGGTCCGATCATCACCTTATCAAACTAAACCTCAACTACACTATTAACTGTACCATAACACACACAAGAAAAGACCAAACAACAAAATTTAAAAAATTTAATGAAAACGAGTTCCTAGATTCCACAATTCCATACCTTACCCTATCACCAACAAATCTGGATGAAGCCGTCAAAAACTGGCATACTACCATAAACAATGCAGCCAAAATAACTCAATGTAAGAAAAAACCAACTCACTCAAAAAACAACTGCACACCGTGGTTTAATAGCACATTAAAACAAATGAAAAGAGTACTAAGAAATCTAGAACGTAAATGGCGTAAAACCAAATCCAATATTGAGAGAGAAATATATTACAACCACCTCGCACTCTATAAAGACGCTATAGATAACTCAAAGAAAAATTATTACGCTACAATCCTTTCAAAATCATATAATAGACCAAGAGAACTATTTTCCATTGTTAGCAACCTTACAAACACTTATCAAACCTCTAGCAACGAAATCACTGACATCTCTGCACAAACTCTAGCCAATTATTACCAAAAAAATACAAAATACTCACCAATGACCCTAGACCCTAGCTACAAACCCCTCCACATACTAAATGAATGGCCAGAATTTAACCCCATATCCAAAACTTCATTAAAAATATCATTATCAATCTCAACACCACAACTTCCTATCTCGACCCCTGCCCAGTAATCTGGATAAAAAACACACTCCCAACTCTTTTATCCTTCATACTCCCCTTGGTCAATCTATCACTACTCCAAGGTTACCTCCCACCTGCACTTAAACATGTACAAATCAGACCAATCCTGAAGAATACCTCACTTGACAAAACTTCCCCAAAATCTTACCGACCTATCTCAAGTATACCTTTCTTAGCAAAAGTCATTGAAAAAACTGTACAAATACGGACACAAGATTTCCTTGATTCATCCTACCCACTTGACGACCAACAATATGGATTTCGACCCATGCACGGAGTTGAAACTCTACTGACTGTTCTAACTGATACACTCCTAAGAGGAATAGACAACCACAAAAAAGCCTTCATCCTCTTATTTATCGACATCTCAGCCGCTTTTGATAGTGTTCACCACTCAATAATGCTTAACAACTTAAGACACATAGGTATCTACTCTACAGTTCATAAATGGTTCACCTCCTATCTGAGCAATAGAACCCAAAATGTCAGAATAGGCGATCAAACATCAGAATCATATAAATTTGAAACAGGCTTACCACAAGGCTCTGCGCTCTCAGCTCTTCTATTCAATATATACATAAAACCAGTTTGTGACATATTTAAAAAACATGGTGTACTCTATCATCTTTATGCAGATGATATTATGATGTACATCCCTTTCACAATTCCTAACATACCGTTGCAACTCCTATCAGATTGTTTTAATGAAATAACTTCATGGCTAAATGCCCACAATCTTCAAATAAACCAATCAAAAACCGAAGTACTAATAGTCACTAAAAACCAAGATTACACCCCACCAACACATATAACACTTCAAAACCAGGAAATTAAAATAAAAAATGAAGTAAGATACTTAGGTGTCATAATAGATAAACATCTTACATTAGATACCCATATCAGGAACACCACAAAGAAAATTTATTTCAAACTCAAAACGCTTAAACAACTTAGACCGCTTGTATTCATACATGATTTCATCAGTATAATCCAAGCCACCATAACCCCCCACTTTGACTTTGCTAACCTGATATTATTAGGTACATCAAAAAATAACATTAAAAGACTTCAAATTGCACAAAACTCAGCAGCTAGGATTATAACGAAACACACTCTCATCAACATATAACACCAATACTAGCTTCACTTCACTGGCTACCAATTCAAAGCCGGATAGAATACAAAACACTAATAACTGCTTTTAAAACACTATTTGATATGGCACCAGACACATTAAGTAACTTAATTACCAAAGAACATTCAAAACCTACTCAAAGAAATGCTCAACTGAACAAACTCAAAACCCCCAAAGACTTCATAAAATCAAATAAATCCACAAACTACAGAGCGTTCTCACATGCAGCCCCAATAGCCTGGAATGCCCTCCCTGTCGAGCTAAGAACGTTAACAGAGATTAATGAATTCCGCAAAAAACTGAAAACACACCTTTTCACAATACACTACAACAACATAGATCAACCCTCAAAAGAATTAGATAATGGATAATCACTCTCTACTCATCATCTCACTATACTTTCTGCTCTATTTATCACGACTATAGAAAAGATAATCCACCCTACCTGAACCTGATCCAATCATGTCTATATCTCACATAAAATGTAAATGTATAAATAATGTTTATAGTGTTGCACTGTCCTGTGCCAATCTGTTTAACATATCCTAGTAACTTTACATTGTATATAGTTATGACGTTCATGTAAATGTATACATAATGTTTATAGTGTTGCACTGTTCTGTGCCAATCTGTTTAACATATTCTATTAACTTTACATTGTATATAGTTATGACGTTTCATGTAAAACAAACAATGTTTTGTTGACTGTTGTTAATTGTGAACCGCAGCTGATCTCTGGAAGCTGCGGTATATAAATCCTTGTTAAATAAATAAATAAATAAATAAAATATGGATTAAACATGATTTTTTTTTGTTTTAGAAAATAAATCTGAATATCTATTTGTTTTTGTTTTAAATCAATAAGACTAACTGCTGAGTTTCAGGACACTGGTTTGGATATATTTCCTTAACTGGGCAAGGCAGTCTTTGGATTCTGTTTATTAGGACAATTTACTAGAGCATGGTATACTGCAGTAAGATTAACGGTTGCATAACTCTAATGCAGATTAACATGTATACTAACTCATGGGCATCAATTCATGCTGAAGACAGCACGACTGGCGAAACTTTAGCATGGATACTGTACTTTAATGAATAGCATAGTAAGGCCAAGCAGGGCTACAAATGTTCCGTTTAGAAAATCTACTACAGGCTGGAAAAAGGGGCAGTGTTTATCACAATTTGGGATTGTATAGTTGTGTGCGCTTGGCAAATCGTGTTTGACAATGCTAAGACTGTAGATTCAATTTTGCAGTTGCAAGATTCATCCTAAAGAGAGGTTAACAGCTGCAGGTGTCTCCTTTCAATAACCACGTGGCAAGTGAAACTACCCTGGAAGAACCTGGGAGCACTGCAGTTCCACAGTCCCACTCCTTCCATGTATTACCAGGCACTGAAGCACTTGAAGATGGGCCAGAGTTTGGCACAACAAGCCAATACAAGAGGACTTGACGGAAAGAAGAGTCTCAACAGCTTTGGAGTCAGTAACCAGCTCTAGCATAACTAGATAGAAGAAAACAAACATGACCATTTTTAATCCTGCCACGTATAAACAGAACAGCAATATTTTGAAAGAAATGTATTAGAAAAAAATTGTTTTAAGATAAAAAAATGCAATAGTTTTCCTAGTTTATCACAAAAACAATATTGGCTAAGAGCCCTGCAGCACGATACTCCCTATCTGTATATTACCAGCTGCTCTACAACATTCTGAGCAAGATTTTACCTGTCCCTCATTCCCCATCTCTCCCCTCACACTCTACACAGGCATTTCTGTCTTCATTTCATTTATCAAGCTGCCCATTCTCTTCTGGCATACCGGGCTGTTTTAGGTGGATCGAGGTTGCTCTCAGAATATAGTCCATTGGCTGAAGCAAGACACGAAGGGCTGGGACACTCACCACCTGCGGACTTAAAAATGCATACATTTTAGCTAGAGAAAAGTGAACTACGAATCTATCAATCAAACTGAAATGAACTGCGAGAAAGCTGGCCTATCTTTATGGCTTACAATGTTGAGGTGAAAGCACTTCATATTATGAATCGTGTTAGTTCTGCTGTCCCATGGAGTGAAGAAGCAGCGGGCTGACAATAGGAGATACCAGGGATCAAATCCTACTGTCACTCCCTGTGACCGTGGGCAAGTCACTTCACCCTCCATTGCCTCAGGTATGAACTTAGGGGCAAGAAAATACCTACTTACTGTACTTGAATGTAACTCATCTTAAGCTACCAGCTAAATCCAAACCCAAAAAGTGGCAAAAATCTCCAATTGATTTTCCCATAGTAGTTACATCCCTAAAATAAGGCATAGAAGGGGGTACCCTACAGAGCGGCAGGCACAACCCTAGCCATCTTACTGGGCAGACTGAATGGGCCATGCTGTTTTTTTGTCATTTACTTTATAACTGGTGTTTAGTTCAAAGAACTTGAGACAGAGTGAAGGTGGCATTTTACTTACTAGATAATGTCCTTTCCTTGAGTCCTGCTAGACCAGTCCAGACAAATGGGTTGTGTTCCCCTTCTACCAACAGATTGGTGGAAACAAAAGAACCAATGAAAAGCCCAAATTTCAACGACATCACTCCTTGCCTCTATTCACCTCAGCCACCAGAGGTCTCTTCAGAATTCGTCACAAAGCATATCTAAGAACCTGGCAAGCCTCACACAACCTCAATGTGGGCAATAATGGAGTAATCAACAGTAGAGAACTATATATAAGAAAAGCATAAAAAGAAGGCTGTCCATAGAAGAGGGACCTGCAGAGCCAAGTATATAAATCATGGTGGACCAAAGGGTACCGCTGCAAAAGAACAGAGCAAACAAAGTTCCAGGGGACAGGCTCTGGACCGGTCTAGCAGGACTCAAGGAAAGGACAAAATTTGGTAAGTAAAATGTCACCTTCCATATCCAGCGGGAAGATGACACAGCAGCTTGCAAAACCTTAGAGCTGAAGGCCACGTCTGCCTGAGCGTGGACATCCAAGAGGAAATGCTTGACAAAAGTAGAAAGTGATTTTCACATTGCCGCCCGACAAAAGTCTGTAGGGGCTACTGAGCTCTGCTCTGCCTACGAGGACACTTGCGCTTGGGTAGAATGTGTGCGTAAACCCTTCGGAACTGGCAAGTTCTGCCACAGATCCACCGAGGCAATGGCCTCCTTAATCCAGCATCCCAATGCAGACCTAGCCGCTGCATCATCTTGTGCTGGCCAGCAAACAACACAAAAAGATGGTCCGACTTATGAAAAGAACTCGTAAATCTCTTAGAAGTACCCTCCGGACATCCACAAGGCAAAGATCCTTACCATTCCCCTGACACTGCTCCTTAGAGAAGGAGGGCAAGCAAACCACCTGGTTCATATGAAAGGGAGAAACCACTTCAGGGAAGAAGGAAGGCACAGGCTGAACAGACACGGCCTCTTCAGAAAAAGATAGATGAGGATATCGACAACACAGAGCCGGCAGCTCAGAATCCCCTTTGCAGCATAAAAACACAACCAAGAAGACCTTCTTGAGCATCAAATCCTTCAGAGAAGAGTGCTTCAACAGCTCAAAGGGCTCCAACATCAAGGCCCTGAGCACCAAAGACCCCAGGAAGGGACCACAGACTGGAGAGAAAGATGCAGATGCTTAACCCCCTGAAGAAAGCGCGAAACATCTGGGTGCAAGGCTAGAGACTTAACAGCCAAAGCTGCCACCAGAACCTTCAGGGAGCTACTGTAAGATAAAGTCCTTTCTTCAGACCATCCTGCAGAAAAAAGCCAACAGAGACGGCACCTTGACCGCCTCAGGAGTTAGATGCCATGCGCCGCACCAGCACTCAAGGCACCAGACCCGCACATATGCCAGGGTTGGTAAACCTCCTCCAGATTCTGAGCAGAGTGGAAAACCACCACCACATGAGTACCCCATACTTGCTAACCATCTCCTTTCAGGAGCCAAGCTGTAAGCAAGAAGGGAGCTAGGTCCTCCAGGACAAGCAGTCCCTGACACAATAGGCCCCAAGACGGAGGCAAACATAAAAGTGGTATTTGCAGGAGCGGCAGCAGATCTTCAAATCATGCTCCCCTCGGCTATCCTGGCACCACCAGAATAATCCTTCTTGGGTGGTGCTTCATATGCCGAATCACATATTTCACCAGGGGCCATGGAGGAAACATACAGCAAGCGTTGATTTGGTCAAGGTTGAGCCAGGACACCGAAGCCCTTGGACCCCATCTCTGTGTGGTGACAGAAGAAGCAGCACACTTTGGCATTGGAGCAGGTCGCCATCAGATATCTCCCGAGACTACCCTAGTGACACAGAAACAACAAATACCCTTTTGACTCAACTCCCACTCTCTTGGAACCAGAGAGTACTGGCCGAGGAAATCCATTTCCACCATATCTACCCCAGCAATGTATGAAGCTGACAAACTAGGAGATTCCTGACTGCCCAGGCAAACAAGAGCCATCTCCAGGGCTATCCTGACACTCCTCATGCCACTTTGCCGACTGACATTCACCACTGTGGCGTTTTCCGAGAATACGCGAACCACTCGGCCCTCGACTGAGGGCCAGAAACGCAGAAGAGCCAACCTCATGGCCTCAAGGCAGTTGGAGCACACTGCCTCCCTGTAGTCCCAACAGCCCTGGGCCATTGGCACCCCAGCCTGAGAGACTGGCATCCATCGTCAGAAGGACCCTGGAGCAATTGTCCAGCAGCACGCCTTTCCTTATAAGACTGGGCTGCTTCCACCATTGCAGGCTGGTCATCATCATCACTGGGAGTAGGAACCCGAGTCCGAGCTTGAACTGCTGAGAACTCAGGGATCATTGAGTCAGTAAGGAATGCTGGAGCGGCCGCATATGAGTGTGTACCCACAGCACCATTTCAATCGTCACCACCATCAATCCGAGGAGCTGAAGAAGATCAAGCCAGACTCTGGGAGCCTGCTATGAATAGAGCAGTGCTAGGCAATCCAACAGCCTTTGACTTTCTCCTCTAGCAGAAAGGCTCTGCACACTCGAGTACTGAAATGTGCTTCCAGGAACTCCAGGGACTAAGAATGCAACAACTGGTTTTTTTCCCCCGAACTGATCACCCAGCCAAGGCTAATCACAAAGGACACCACTCGGGGAGCTACCCGAGACACCTCTGAAAGAGAATTGGTTCGTATGAGCCATTAGTCCAGATATGGGTGCACACAAATCCCTTGGCACCATAGTGCCACAGAAACCACCAATATGACCTTGGAAAATGTCCTTGGGGCAGTGAAGAGTCCAAATGGGAGGGCAGCAAATTGAAGGTGAGAGAGCCAAGTCCAGCAAAAACAGATACTTTGCTGATTCCCTGGATTGGGATATGAAAATACACCTCGGCCATATTCAGAGATGCCAGGAACTCCCCTTGACATACCACTTGAATCATGGATTGAAAAGTTTCCCTCCAGAAGCGCATAACACGCAAGCACTTGTTGACATGCTTGAAGTCCAGAATGGGCCGGAGGTTCCACCGTGTTGGCACCAAGAAACAGATAGAATACTTGTCCTTGCCCTTCAGGAGAGGCAACTTGTCCAAGGTGATGCACACAGCGACCCACAAGGGGAGAAGACAAAAGCGCCTGGGATCAGCTCTTTGCATTCCAAGACATAGCGTACTGAATGGCAGCTAGCACCCATCAATCCTTGGTGATCCGGATCCATTCCTAAAAGACGAGGCGAAGCCTGCCCCCAACTAAAGGAACCAGGGATGAGTAGCCCGGGAGAGTTCTCCTCTGGATGGTACTGGGTCCCTGAATCCAAGCGCTTGACGAAAGTCCTGAGAATGATCCCCAAGTTCATAAGCAGAGGGGAAGAAAGGCTTTCCAGAGACCCTGGAAGTCTGACCACTGCACCCATGAGGAGCAGATGGAGATTGATAGAAAAGGAGCTCCTTCCCACTTCAAAGCACTGTTGGACCCATCCTCTGGAAGATGGCAAGATTTCATCTTGCCAAGGTCCTTCACCAGCTTCTCCAAATCGGACTCAACAGAAGCATCCCTCTAAGGCCAGATCAGCAATCGGGCTTTGGAAGATGAGTCTGCTGCCCTGTGTCAGAAGTCAAGCCAATTGCATGTTACCATTGATAGGGCACAAGCCGATCACCGCATCAGAAAGGAAGGCTATAGTCGACTCCAAAAGAGGGATAGAATTATCGAGACTGAATGCACTGGAGCAGGCTTGAGACATCAGGCCTGCACACACCGCAACTGAAGAATTTCAGACATTTGAATCAAAGTCACAATAAAAATCTCAGAAAGATCCCAGCTGATTCTCATTCTCCAAGGGAGCGCCCTTTGCCAGGGATGCTTAGCTATAGGTAATTAAACATGGCTTCCATTCTCAGCCTGCCCCTCACGAGACTGCGCTCAGGGGAACCCAGAGGCCGCAAGATCTGAATTTCCATGCCAGAATGATCAGGCCCGTTGTAAAAAGGAAAAGAATTCTGGGGAGGACAATCTGGACTCTGGAAGCTGTTCCTCGTGGAAATGAGCCCCCTACACCAGGGAACAGTCACTGTTGATCCCTTCGAGGACAGGAGACTGCTCACAGCACAGTCGCCGGAGAACCCAGAGGGCGTTATCCTTACCCACAGCGTCATTTGCCACCTCCTGCCCTAAAGCAGGCAAGGCCGGACTAACTGCATCCCCCAGAATAAAGAGGGGGGAGCAATCCCTCCAGGGACGACTCAGAAGCTGCCATGCAAGAAGAGCAGAGTCCAGAAGCAGGAGATGAAACACCTCACTTGCCACAGGCCAAAAACATTTCCTGGAAGATGACAAAGAGAGTTAAGGCAAGTATCACAACAGCATGCACTATGGCCACAATGGCCCAGAAGGCACGTGTTACTGCACTGGAGCTATTTTGGCAGACCGTGCAACCACCAGGCGCACAATAGTTAAAAAAAAAAAAAAAGACGCTATTAACACGTGCAGAAAATGGTAGGAAAACCCTCCACACTGCATCAACGGTCACCAGCAGTCCACCTTGAATTGTGCCCCAGAGGAACAGAATCAGGGGCCCCCAACACAGACAGTGATGAGGTCATGCCTTGGTAATCACCCCAAGAGTCCCAGGCAGAAATTTGTGCCGGGCTTGGCTCTACTCCCCTGAAACCATTTCTCTGGCTTTGCAGGCACTGTGTTTAAAGGTGGCTGGCAGGCAGATTCTTCTGAGAGCCTTCTGCAATCTTTGGGAGAAGGCAAGGAGGAGGAGGAGGGAGAGGGCACTGAGGTTGTGCGAGGCTGCTGAACTCTTCCAGATCCTTTCCATTTTCTGGCTGCTCAACAGGCCCTTAACAGGGTAAGAGCGTGGGGCTGAACCAATTTTGCCTCCTCCTATTGCTACTGAAAAGACCACAGTCTAGTAGAGCCTCCCATGTCACGCTCAAGTGATAGAGTCACCCTCAAGGTGGTTCATGAGTGTTAAAATCAAATCTTTTCCTCTCAATCATTCAGATTTTCTTCAGAACGTAGAAAATCCATCCACCATCTGTGGGAGACAAAGAAATACTGAGGAGAACTCTGGTGGCTGAGGCGGATAGAGGCATGAGAATGATGTCATTGGGTTTTTCATTGGTTCTTTGTCTCCACCAATCTGCTGGTAAGGGAACATAACCTACTTGTCTGGACTGGTCTAGCAGGACGATATGGAATATAACTTTATAACATGTGGCAAAAACAAAAACCACACAACTAACTGATTTTCATGTAGCGATTTGAGTTTAATTTCCTCCCACCTATCATCTACTCCTTCTAGAAATGCCTAGACTTTAATCATCTCACAATAGAGCTTGTTCATCCATTAAAAGTTATATTAAAAATCCTAGCATGATATACCCAGTAGGTTCCCTTTTACATGAGATTTTATTTCCATGCCAAAGTTAAACAGAAGTTAGTGAACAGATTAAGTGAGAGCTCACGGGAGAGATGATGATTCATGGGTGATAATATATTTCAAAAAAAAAAAATAGAAATTATTTGCCAACATCACCAAGATGCCCAATACAAAAAAAAAATATAAACGAATCATTACTGCACAATATTCAGAAAAAGAGTAAATCTAACACACATCCATAAATTTAAAAAAATCCTCAAAAACCCACTAGTTCAAATTCTGCAAATCTAATCAAATCGAACCAAATATATCACCTTCTCATCCCAAATAGGCAGAAAACCTAATCAAAGACACATTTTAAAGGGTAACCTCCAACTAGATTACTGCTATCAGCTTACCCTTCAGACACAGCAAAACAACTTTATTGATAAGAGTTCTAGAGGCAGACATGCACTTTTGAGAGGAATGGTTGCCAGCAGAATAGCAATAGTACATCTCTGCTGAAAATTGGTAAGACTGTGCACTTTTTCCTGGGGTTTGAGAGAAAACCAGTTTAGGATACAGTCAACCAACTAGTATATGCTATTATCCATAAGGCAGGCCATCTTCTCAAAGATATGCCCAGGTTACTAGAATCAGGTCATTAATTGGTAGCAAGTTCTGGCATCAGGATTTTGTAACTAAAAATTATACTACAAAATAGAATCGAAGACAATATAAATTGTCTCTGACCCAGTGGACTAGCCTGGTTTCACATTTTTCATCTCTTTTTGCCTCTCCTAGATGCTAAGGTCTTCGCAGTAGTTTGACATCCTACAATGAGTTGACCAGTAACTTTAGGCTGGTGGCCCATTAGTTTACTATGCAGCTCATCATTAAATAGCTAAATTATAGAAATATTAATGTGTACCAGTTGTGCAGCTTCAGAATCCCCACTGCTAAGGAACTGGCTTGTAGCAGATTTAAACGCTGCATGGTGTGTGTCAGTAAAGCCCAAAGCTTACTTTCATGATGGCTGAAGACAGGTGAGCTGGAGAAAGGACAAAAATAAAATATTCTACACTGTTAACTAGACAAACATTTTTATCCAAAAGAGGATGACCTTTTGGCCTAAAGCACTGCAAGAAATACTGGATTTTCATAAGTCTTTAAGCAACAACGTGTTACCACTGAGGTTTGTAATCTTTGTATGCAGTCGGTCCTACTGCTGTTCATCGGCCTTTGTGTGAATAATTTCCACATAAAATTCACTTTGTTGAAGTTCTGACTTCATACACTTTTATATCAAAGTGGCATGTCCTCTTCGTTGAGGTCAAATGCGAACGCTGCCATATAGTGTTCTCACTAAACAAAAATGTTTAGAGCCAGCTCAGTGGCTCTATAGCGCTACTGCAGCAAGATATCAGGCAAAACACAAGTGTTTTGATTTACAAATTGATCTTATGTCCTCCCCCCCCCAGCAGATTCTGCAAAGGCAACGTTCACAGCTCCTTAGCAAGGGAGTCTCTCAGCCATTGCAAAGATGACACACCTACTGGCCAGACTTAGGGTGCAAGGTGTACTGGGCTCCACGGGAACTGCAGTTTGTGCCCCTAAGCCAGAGATCGTCCCTGCAATGGCTGGTTCTCCTAGGACAAGCAGGATGTGTCAGCCACACCTGGTGACGTCATCCGACGGCGCCATGACGGAAGTGCTCTCTAGCTCAGAAGCTTCTGATCACGTGTGAGGTGGCCCCACCTCCCCGGTCCGCCCCTAGCCCGGTCAGTCTTTCTTCTTCCGCCTTTGCCTCAAGACGGATTTTCAGCTCTCTGCTACAATCAACAGTTAAAATGCCCAAACCAGGGTTTAAAAAGTGTCTGCACTGCAGTCGAAGGATGAACATTATGGATACTCACCAGCGTTGCCTCAGATGCCTCGGGGCTTCTCACGAGGTGGAGAACTGTTCCAGCTGCGCTCGCATGTCCCCCAGGGCAAGGAAACATCGAGGACACACTTTAAAAGACTTGCTGGCTTCTTCTACTTCAGCGCAAACGTCTCCTGCACCATCCGGGACTTCGGAGCGGCACAAGGCAGCGACACGGAATGCGCCCTCCACTGCGGCCATTCCCGTTCGCCCGGGGCCCAGCACTTCGCCCCCTGCAGAGATCCCGACCTGCTACGCGGCTTCCAGGGTAAGCACCCCTGCGGCAGTCAACTCCTCAGGACAGTCTCTTCGGCCACGCGGCTCCCCTGCTTCCAGCCAAGATGGCGCCGCCCACGTGGCCCCGCCTGGCTCCTCCTCCAGTCACTCCCACTCCGCCCTGATTGGTCAGGGCAGGCCCAATCGCCCTTCCGCTCCTGATCAGCGCCGACAGCCCTCTCCTCGGGCTAGCGCTTTGGAAGACCGCGCCGAGGGAGATCAGCGAGGCGCTACAATTGACCGCGCCAATGAAGATGAACGCGCCGAGGGTGAGCACCGGCGCGGGAGCCGGAAACGCCACTCGGACAGCAGAGAAGCCTCCGATAGGTGCGGCAGCAGCAAGAGGGTCCACGGACACAGCAAACGCAGGAGGCACGATACAGATGCGGCAGTCAGGCACCGGGGACACAGGGACAATCAGTCTCATTCCAGCGGGAGAAGCGCTGACATTGATTCCCCCCTCGGCCACAAGAAGAGCAGGCGAGCCAGCTCAGACTCCAGCAGAAGGCACAGGAGCAGCCATTCTGCAGAGTCTAGCACCTCTTCTGCCATACTGCAACTGCTGACTCGCCTTGTGGAGCAGACGGCGCTCCCGCATCTGGACCAAGAGCGGGTAGTGCCAATCGACATGCCTCCACCTCCTGTTACCCTGCCCAGCCTCGAGCGGTCCCTCTCCCCGCGCTCACCTGACCAATCACCTTCCAGAGTGTGGACCCCTTCCCCGGAGCATCACCTTGATTCCAGAGGGAGCAACATAGAGGAGATGGGACCAGGTTCGGACACGTCCAAGACCTCACCTAATGAGCCAGAGGAGCCACCTTCACAGGTGCCTGAAGATCATACCTATCCCAAATTCCTCAGGAAAGTTGTGATCAAGCTGGGTCTAACCACTGAGGAGCCCTCAGACGAGAAGGAGCCAGAGGTCATGAAATACCTCAACGGCCCTCGACCGGCCATGGCTCTTCCCCTCCACCGGAAACTGAAGGACAAGCAGGCTACACGCTGGCAGTCCCCTGCATCCAGCCAGGCCTGCGCCAGATGCCTAGACACCAAATACCTCCTCCACATGGCACCAGGATTCAATAAGTCTCAGCTGCCCCACCAGTCAATTGTGGTGGCGTTGGCACTAAAAAGAACTAAGTCTGCGCGCACGCAAGCAAACCACCCACCAGGCCGAGACCCCAAGCTCCTCGACGACGTGGGGAGGAAGGTTTTTCAAGGGGCCATGCTCAGTGCCAAGATATCAGTGCACCGGTTTCAGAATGTCTTGTTCCAGGATGCCCTCCTGGCTGACCTCAAAAGCCAGCTGCATAACCTTCCCAAGGAATCACGGATGGCAACCTCAGCCACTATGCAGGAGCTGGCCGAATGCAGCAAGCACTCGATGAGCACAGCCTTCGATGCCTTTGACACTGCCGTCTGGACAGCGGGCACGGCCATCTCGGCCCATCGCTGGGCATGGCTTCGTGCATCCAGTCTCTCGGACAATACCCATGACAGAATCGCGGATGCCCCCTGCACGGGTGACTCCCTTTTTGGAGACAAGGTTGCGGACACTGAACGGTCTCAAAGAGGACTGCACCACTCTAAAGACACTGGCGGCAGACGGACTCGAACGCCCCTCCTGGTCACAGAAAGGGAGCTACTACCGCAAGCCCTTTTCCTCTTCTAACACTATGGCTCCAACCGACTGTGGCAAGCACAGAGATTCAAGCAGACCTACCATAAATCGTCCTTTCAGAGGCAGCAGCCGCGGGAGCGCAAACAGAAACAGACAAACCCCCAGCAGTCCGGCAAGAACGCCTCCTCCTTCTGACAATTCAACTTGGCTGGGCCCTGCGCTGAGTACAACGGCAACACCACCAGTGGGGGGTCGCTTGTCCTATTTCCTGTCGGCATGGCAGGAGATCACCATGGACAAGTGGGTAATCCAGATCATCCAGTCGGGCTACCGCCTACGCTTCTCCTCCCCACCGTGGCAGCGCATGCAGCCCACCAGCCAGCCTCCACCGCATCTGGAAACTGCACTTTCAGACCTTCTGCAGCAACTTCTCCTGGCCCGGACGATAGAACGGGTGCCCCCCAGCGAAATCAACACTGGCTTCTACTCCCGGTACTTTCTTATCCCCAAGAAGTCCGGTGGCCTACGCCCAATTCTGGACCTTTGCAAGTTGAACAACTTCATCACAAAGGAGAAGTTCAGTATGTACTCACTAAACTCCATTCTTCCCCTCATCAGAACGGGGGACTGGATGGCTACACTGGACCTGCAGGACGCTTACTCTCACATTCCAGTCCACGCCTCTCACAGGTGATTCCTGAGATTCATAGCACTGGGGCGCCACTACCAATACCGAGTCCTTCCTTTCGGGCTCTCCCCAGCCCCCAGAGTCTTCACAAAGTGTGTAGCAGTGGCCGCTGCACATCTACGCAGACAAGGCGTCGCCATCTTTTCCTACCTGGACGACTGGCTGCTGTCGGCGCCCTCGGCCCCCAAGCTCAGGAGAGCAGTGTGCCAAACAGCCTTACTAGCCAGACTGGGCTTCCTTCTCAACAAGGAGAAGTCCCGGTTGGAACCTATCCAACGTACAGAATTCATCGGGGCGGTAATCGACACCGGTGCCTCCAAGACCTTCCTTCCCGAGCACCGGTTGAAGGTCATCATTCTCCTGGCCAAGAAGGTGTCAACAGCGGAACAGACCACGGCCCACGACATCCTGCGCTTTCTGGGCACATGGCAGCGACGCCATCGGTCCTGCCCTTGGCCAGATTGCACATGCGCACTCTCCAGTGGCACCTGCGGGCACACTTGAAGCAATTCTCTCAACCACTCACCACCCGCATTCTGACCAAAAACAAGGTTGTCCAGAGCCTGCGCTGGTGGGCGGACCCAGCCAACCTCTCAGTGGGCAAGGATCTACGACCCCACGACTATCATCTCACCCTCACCACGGATGCCTCCTCCACGGGGTGGGGGGCTCACCTACTGCATCTCAGCACGCAAGGAGCCTGGACCAGTGCGGAACAATCCCTCCACATCAACATTCTCAAGCTTCGGGCGGTCAAGTATGCCCTCCAGACGTTCATATCTCGCCTGGCAGGTGTAATGTTGCTATTACCCCACAGCTTGTGCTAGTAGAGTTAAGCGGCCTGATCCCTTCTTCCGGTAGAAAAATAGTGCTTGGGGAAAGCACTGCCTCCTGGGAGTTGTAGTTTTCACCAACCGAAATAAAGAGTAGTGGAGCTCAAGTGGTTCAGGCAAATAACAGGATTTTAATTCCCCTTCCAAACGGCTTTTACATATAGAAAATAAAGAACAGTTGGCCATATATCTTCTGGCAGGAAATAATATAATAATGGAACATAAACAACTTCCTATATCAGCATCACAGTAATCCAACTTAAAGAGCAATTCTCTGTTCCAAAAACCTTTGGTGCTTTTTCTTCTAGTTGCTACCTGCAGCTCTCTCTGCACAGCTTAATCTTATCACACAGGTTTTATCTTCTCAGATACAGATATTGTACAGTCCATTGACTCAACAGGCAGGTATTCTAAAGACGATTCCGTTTCCATTGGTTCATATTGGTTCTCAGCTGGAAATGTCTGCAATTGACTACAGGGTGTTTCCAAGCACACACCTATTCCTTCAGCATGAGATTTTTCCCTGCAGCCTTCTGCTACACAAGGTTGGGAATGGCCACAGTATTCAGCACATGTAAAGCCCCACCCTTCTGGGCTAATATCAGATCACTTCTTAAAAACAGCTTTGCTTTTATACCAGTCATTCAGCCTACCTTTTGGCCTTCTTATGGGAGATTCCTTCTGCCCTCCAAGATCAGCTACAGATACAAGCCTTGGAGTTTCTACGTGCACACAAGTCTGCCTTCTTGGTACATTTCCCTTCTGGCTGCCTTTTATATACGGCACCAAACCTGGGCTGCTTGTACCTGGCTCCTTTGCACTGGTTCTCTGCTCGTTTCTTTTGCTGATTTCCCTTTCTGAGTCAGTCAAAGGTCAGAGAATCTTCTGTTACCATTAGTTCCTCTGAATCCTCACTCCCAAGCCAATCCTCTGCTTCTCGTGACTGCTTCCTTGCTTGCACTCGTGGCTGTACTAACGGATGTGTTCTCAGCTGCTCTCCCGACTGTGCTAACTTCCTTCCTAATGAGCTTCCCTTATATCTCTGGCTTCCTGGGTTTAATCTGACCCCTCCCTCCAGCAGGTGTTCTGCCTCAGCTCGTGACCGATGAGCTGAACTGCAGCAGGGGCGTGTTTTCCTCTCCTCTGATCTGCTCTGTTTGTGGTTTCCCTGGAAACCAGGAGCCATGTGCATTTGTTTTCTTTCTTCAACTGAAGCTAAGTCCTGCATTTTATCACTCTCTAAGGGATCTGAGGGACCTTCTACACCACACAGGGAAGTCAGTCCTGGTACAGACAGACAACCAGGTCACCATGTTCTACATCAACAAACAAGGGGGCACGGGATCACGCTCCCTATGCAAGGAGGCCCTCGAGACCTGGTCCATAGCACTAGCCAACAACTGCTTTCTACAGGCTACTTACCTTCCCGGGGACCAGAATGCCTTAGCGGACAGGCTGAGCAGACAGCTCCAACCCCACGAGTGGACGCTTCACGAGGAGGTAGCCAGGAACATCTTCCAGCATTGGGGAACTCCCCAGATCGACCTCTTTGCAACCGAAGTCAACACAAAATGCCCACTGTTCTGCTTCAAGCACACGTCGCGCCGGAGAGTGGCTTTGGATGCATTCGCAGTACCCTGGGGGGATTGGGAGTTGGCATACGCTTTTCCTCCAACCCCTCTCATGACAGCCACGGTACAGCGCATCATCAAGGACAAGGCGCACATCATTCTGATCGCCCCTATTGGTCACGGCAGATGTGGTTCTCCCTGCTGCTGCAGCTCTCCCAAGAACCACTGGTTCGATTACTGATGCGACCGGACCTGCTCACCCAGAACGAGGGCAAAACATGGCATCCCAACCTCCAGACACTTGCCTTGACAGCCTGGAGGCTGAAAGGGTAAACCTCAATGACCTCCATCTAACTTCGGACGTACAGCATATTGTCCTGGCTTCCTGGAGACTGTCCACTAGAAAGTCATACAACCTTAAGTGGAAACGTTTCAGTATTTGGTGTGCAAGCTAAGGAGTCCAACCAGCCTCTTGCCCACAGTACTACAGTACCTCTCCGTTCTCTTCAACCTTGGCTTAAAACCGCAGTCCATCAAGGTACACCTCGCAGCCATCGCGTCTCTGCACGAACTCCAAAGCGACTCAGCCACGGGCTCCATTGCCGCTCTTCCCATCGTGACGCGCTTCATGAGAGGCCTCAGGAATTTGCAATCCCTGGTTAGGAAACCGGTACCTTCTTGGGACCTCAATGTTGTCCTGCAACAACTCACGCAGGAGCCGTTCGAGCCCCTGCCCACAGCGGGTGCAAAATACCTATCCTGGAAAACTCTCTTCCTCATCGCCATCACCTCAGCGAGGAGGGTTAGTGAACTACAGGCCCTAGTGGCTCACCCACCGTACATGAAGATCTACCATAACAGGGCTTCCTTGCGGACACACCCTAGGTTTGTACCTAAAGTCGCCTGTTCTTTTCAAGTTAACTAGTCAGTGGAGCTGCCCTCCTTCTTTCAAGCCCCGCACTCCTCGCCCGAGGAGCAGCGACTTCACTCCTTGGACTGCGTCAGACCCAGCTCTTCGTGTCAATCGACCCTAATAAACCGGGGCGGCCCGTCACCAAGCGCACACTCTCCCATTGGATATCCGCCTGCGTCGCATACTGCCTGCAAAAGGCAGGCGCCCTCCCAGCGAACAAGGCAAGTGCGCACCAGCTTCGCACACTAGCCACCTCCCTCGCCAGTGCGCATGAGGTCCCAGTCAGCGAGATCTGCAAAACCGCCAACTGGCCCTCTCAACTCACCTTCCAGAAAAACTACTGCCTTGACCTCCATGTGGAGGCCGACAGCTCCTTTGGCCGAGCAGTTCTGTCTGCGGCCTCAGCACCTACGACGGTTGGGACTCAGTCGGACCAGCCAACCAGCCCCGGCCCCCATGGTGCAGCTACTCAGGCTTCTCTGTCCCGGTGCTGAGCATGGGGACTCGATTCCAGCTTGTACTCTGCTAGTTTGCACAGTTGATGTTTTTGCGCTGCTTGTTGTTTTGCACAGTTGATGTATTCTACCTCATTGCATAGTTGATGTATTCTACCTCATTGCATGTTTGCACGGTTGATGTTGTTTTCTACCTCATGGCACGTTGCCTACGAGTGTGGCACTTTACTTTCTATGCCAGTTGTGTTGTACAATAAACACCTATAATATGGTTTTCTTGCATGCCTCCCTCATTCTCCACAGCGTTCAGTGCATAGCTTGGGAGACACCAGGTGTGGCTGACACATCCTGCTTGTCTTAGGAGAAAACAGAGTTATTTACCTGTAACGGAGTTCTCCGTGGACAGCAGGATAAGTCAGCCACACGATCCCACCCACCTCCCCTGCATGAGGGTGACCTGCACGGCCCGCTCCCTAGCCGCAGGGGCATAGCTAGTCACTCACTGACCGGGCTAGGGGCGGACCGGGGAGGTGGGGCCACCTCACACATGATCAGAAGCTTCTGAGCTAGAGAGCACTTCCGTCATGGCGCCGTCGGATGACATCACCAGGTGTGGCTGACTTATCCTGCTGTCCACAGAGAACTCCGTTACAGGTAAGTAACTCTGTTTGTACTCACTAACCTGCAAACCAAAAAATGTTTTTCTACATAATCTGGGTCAACAGTGCTGGAAAAGAACCATGTTCTGCTAAGATATCTAGAGGCTTAACTGGAATCTCCAGAAACATAAAAAACAAACAAACCCACAACCTTACAATACTTTCCTACCTAAGTCATGACAGTCAGTCACCACGGGACTATTTTTTCAATCTGCAACAAACCCATTCTCTACGCCAAGCAGCTCTGTAACTCCGGCTAGGCTAGTTTCACCGCTACTAAATTAAGCTCTGGCTTTTTTTAAACTTGCCTTGGATGAGTCTTTACCTGGCCATGCTAAGAAAGAGCTCCACCAGTAAGGACACCTCACAGACGGGCTCCTCTTCCAGAAGAGACTCTATTGGTTCTGCGAAGCTGGACCAGAGGACTTCAGTCCAAGAATCGTGGCAGTCTCTGAACAGCATTATCAGTGCTTTCAAAGACTGAGCTATCTGAGAAGGATTGCCCGATCTCAGGGATTTCTCCAGATGAGCTACAATCAGCTGGGCAGATACTGGCCAATTGCAGTCCGCTCTGCTGAGAGGTTGATGCTTGGCAGACTGGACAGAGAAGACCAGGATGCGTACTATGAGTTGGTTGGCAATGGAAGCAATGAACAAGCTGGTGTCTCCCTGTAGAGCTAAAATTAAATCCACGGACCCTATAGGGTTAATCAGAAAACATCATAAGATGATCCAAGAGACATCATACTATTAATGTAACAGTTCCAGCTCAAGCAATAAAACTACTCACCACAATCGCACAGGAACTGGATGGCAAGCACATGGTGTGCCATGCTGTACACACCCTGGATCCAGCCACTCCGCAAAGTGGCATCTTCCCATAATCCACTGGTAGAAAGTCTCACTCCAAAGAGGCTACGCAGCAGCTCTTCCTCCTAGCCCAAAATACAATCCATGAGGCAAATGAAATGCTTCCCGCATCTGCCTATTCTTGCGCATGGGACGCCAAGCCGCTTTTTCTACAAAGCGGATCCGCACAGAAAGAAACATGGCAATAAAATAAAGTCCCATCTGAACTGTGCAATCTGCGGCATTTCAGAATACCTTGGAGGAGTCTGGTTAAACTTCATTCAGGAATTGCACAGAGTGCACAAATCAGAAATAGCTAGTTAGAGGGCCGTGTATCTTTGAGATCGGCAGAAACTTCTTCTTCCCTCACCTTTGTTTAACTTTGTGCTGTATTAACCGCTTTGATTGAAGGAAAAGGCGGAATACAAAACATGTTAAATAAATAAATAAATAAACCGGATTGTGAAACAGAAAAGCTATTCTGCTGTCACTGAAGAGAATGTATATTTATTTAACAATTTTTGATAGAGCATTTTTTTTCTACCATTCAAAACGGTTTACATGGAACTGAGTGACTACAATGTACATTTTAAGCTCAACAAGAGGAACTAGGAATGTAACTAATAAGGGCAGATACAATGAACTAATTATAAAGCTGTAAGAAGTGGAACTTATAAATAATGCAGTGAAACAAAGGTTATCATAGGTTTAAATGAGGCACTATATAGACACCAGAGTATAGGCTCGGGAGAGTGGGGTAGGGATTCTAGGATTTGAAGATATATATGTTTAAAGCCAAAATCTAAAAAATAAAAAAAGTAAAATTTGTAAGCATGTTTTTTTCACAAATGCAGCAATGAGAAGCCTCACAAAAGAAAATGCTCGGCTTCTGCATCAATTCCTGCAGTATCCTACTCACTGGAAGATGCATTCAGTCTATTTGGGCACTTAAAATTGAAAGAGTGAACAAATCAAGTATATCTGCATATACCTAAAATTAACATGCATACAGTTGATTTGCACACTTAAAAGTTCTAGTGTGCATTCAGTACTCACCTAAACAAATATGTGACAGAAACATGAACCAATGCCTCAAAATTGGAACCAAACTATGTTTTTGCCTGCGTACACCTCTGGTACAGTCTCCACAACGTATTCTGCTAAACAAATTCTAACTACTAATACTAATATACATAAACGAGGTTACTTACCTGTAACAGGGGTTCTCTGTGGACAGCAGGATAAGTCAGCCACACTTCAGCAATGCCATCTGACTGCGCCATGGATGGAATTATTCTCCAATAGCTCAGAAGAGTCTAAGACTCCTCTGAGCATATGCCAGCCACCACAGTGCCCACCGAGAAGGTTCATCACCAAGGGCAGGTTCATTCTTGAGGGAAGGCCGACTTATCCTGCTGTCCACAGGCAACCACTGTTACAGGTAAGTAACCTCGCTTTCTCCATAGACAAGCAGGACGAGTCAGCCACACCTGGGTAACTCGCCAGCCATGGGCTGTGAAGATATGTTTCTTGTAGGAGTTAGTGATCCCCTTTTACAGCCCATGAGGTGTGCTGTGGTAGGATGAGGCTGTCGGGCTATGTTCGATGGCAGAGGGAGATTCCCTTGTGGCATAATGTGGCATGGTGATGTCGACATGTGTTTAACACACACGATGGCGTGCCATCTTGTAGTGATTGCCACGGAATTGCCAGCTAATGCATCTCGATTGTCATGGGGTGCATGAACGTGACGCATTCAATTCCCCTAGGACGAGGCCCCTGCTTCTCCTAACAGTCTGGTGCATGGGGCCTTTCTAGGTGGCACAGGAGAGAGGTGCCTGTCTTTCTCATGCCAGCAGGAGAGACATATATTTGGCCAAAATAGCTACATCCTAGAAGCTGAAACCAGAGTGCCCCAGGAGCAATGATGGCACTTGCATGAGATGCCAACCAGGTATGGAAGGCTCCATGGGAGGGTTGGTGGTGAGTGATTTTCATCCGGGGGGGACCTTCTGGATTACTAGGACCCCTAGTGGAAACAGGCCCAGCACTGCGTACACCTTGTAACTGTATGAATGACTAAGAGTAATATGGAGGCATTGGTCTAGAACGCTACCCAGTCTTCCTGGGACTAGGTGGGCTTGTAGCTGCTGTAGTTGGCAGAATATCGTGGTGGCCCAATTGCGACCTCAAAGGTTGCGTCCCAGAGGAGACCACCCATATGCGAAGGGTCTGTTGGTCTGAGGCCTATATGCGATGGGTCTGTTGGTCTGTGGGCCCGTAAGGGGCATCCGGTGTGGTGTGAGTATTGGATTGGTGGTTCCCTTGTATTATTTATTTTTTGTACCTATGAAGGGGCCTTTGCCAGTGGACCTTGCCCCTGTTCTCATGCCAGGGGTGGGGATAGACCTCCCTGTGTGGCTAAGAGTGGTGTCTCCTTGAGAAGCCAAATAGTCAGCCCGTCATGAGGGTAGGGGCTATGCTGATTGTGATACCCACCCTCCTCTAGCTCAAGAGCCAGAGAGCTGGGGTATGACCAGAGGTAATCTCTGCATTCCTGCCAGGTCTTTTGAAATGCCGAACATAGGAGCCCTCTGATAGTGTCCTGATCAATGGTAGATCTGATCTATGGAGTAAGGTGGGACGATGTGTGCCTTTGAGTACAGGCAGACCCCTGGTGACCATGCCCCCACTGGAGCTCTTGGCGGTGTATCTGGAAGACCTTCCTTCCAAAGCAATGGGCAAAACCCTGCTGAATGTGGGGTTTGTTTGTTTTTTTGGTTAGATGCTGGTGTCAGCCCAGTGTCCTTTGGATTGGAGGCACGCATCTCGCAGATGAGCCTCACTTCTGCATTGACAGAGTGCTGTTAGGGGTCAAACCTTGGCATTCTGGATGCCTAGACAGGGGGAAGGCATCACATGTGGCCTCTGCATATGACCCTGTTAAGGTTATGATGCCTCTTTGTTTTAATTAGTGAACTGTGATAGTGGCGATCAGGCAAGGGATCTACACTGGTAGAGATGGGGCTGATCCTCCATCGGAGATAGCAATGGTACCCTTTGAATCAATGCTGACTTCTGGTGTCCCAGCAGCTCTTGGAGTTTCTTGGCTACATTAGAGGAGTAGATTGCCAGGCCTTTCTTCTGAGATGACAGAGGGTTGACAGACTTGCCTGAGGCCACAGAGTGCTAGTGGGAATCAATCCATGGTATCTTGGTTACCAAGCCATAGCTTGAATCATAGGTTACGCCTCTCTTGCAAGACTAAGGGATGGAGATGTGATGCAGCCTCACCAAAGAAGAAATCCCTCCTCCCCCTCCCCTTTTTGGAAGGGTAGAGGAGTCCATGGCTACCTTAAAGGGAGGATTGGTTGCTTAACCTGGGACCTGTCTTGTGGAGCTTGATCACCTTTGGGAATCTGACAGGCCATGCGTGTGGCCTCAAATGGCCACTGCTGGGAACAGGACACTGGGTTTGAAGGACCGTGGTCTGATACAGCATTTTTTTTTGTGAGGGGTGGCCTTCCCTGATTTATAAGAGGCTGTTCTGCCCCTCTAAGTGGACTATGGCCATCTGACCTCTTATTTGGTGTTCGATTCCCGCTTCACCTCACATGTGGTCCTGAAGAGGCGGAGAGTAATTCCTTGCTGATGGGAGTGGCTGTAGTGAAGTCCTAGGGTTGTGGCACAGCCTGGGGGGATGCCCTGGTAGCCTGTGTGTGTTCTAACCTGAACCTGAGTGTGGCATGACTTGATGCCCCGGAACGGGCCTGGGCTCTGCTGGTGCAGGTCTACTGCAAGGTTGTGGTAGGAACAGCAATGTCAGCTATGCAGGCAGTTCCAAGGCCTGGACCTTCCCAAGAAGCGTTGCTGCAGGCCTACTGGAAGGTTCTGGTGGGAGCAGCAGTGCCAAGGCCTGGACCTTCCCAAGAAGCATTGGTGCAGGCTTACTGGAAGGTTCTGGTGGGAGCAGCAATGCCAAGGCCTGGACCTTCCCAGGAAGCTTAGAGGGAGACTGGACACATGGTAATGGCAGGGGAGAGGGGTACCAGCAATCTACCAGTTTAGGGCATCATGGAGTAGGAATCCTCAATGGGGGTCCTCCCATTAGCTTGTCTATGGTAGGGCACCAAGGGGTCCCAAGTTTGGGAACAGCAGTTGGCTGATCTCCAAAAGAGGCCAGACGCGTTGTCTCATATCCTTACTGCGTTTGAAGAACTGTGACCTGAGAGTTTGAAGGTACCGCACCAGAGTTTTCATGGTGGAGGTCAGCAGGTCTGGAGCCCGAAGACTTTTTTTTTGCAGGGCTCCGCTGGCAGGGGCAGTGCTAGGTGCTGTTTGGAGGAGAGTTGCCAACTCCCCGAGGATCTCTGCAGGGCCATGTTCCCCTCTTCAGGTCAGTGACCATCTGATCAAGTCAGTCCACCCGTGTTGAGGACCTGTGGAAGCATCTCAAAAGCCAATGCAGAATATATATATATTTTTTTTGCTGTGAACCTGGAGAGCAGAATCTCAGTCTTCTGGGTATAGTACAGGGCAGTGAGCCTTTACTCCAGTGTGAGGAGGGGTTGTTGGTTGCTGTCACGACGTGCTGGCCCTGAATGTCTCACATGAGGTGCTATCAGAAGGTATGGCAGAAACCTGAAGGTGGCCGGAAAAGGTAGAGACTTCCATTTAGCCAGGCCAGCCAGATTCATAGGAAATTACAAGTTGTGGCATCCCAAAAGATGTTGTCGGGTCAGATGACTCTTCTGGAAAAAGGGTTAGTGGCTCTGTGGGTCAAACAGGGTGAGAGCAAGGTTCTGTTGCCATGTGCCTAAATCATCTGCAGGGGCAATTGCCCTCTTGGTCTGCGTACCCGTGTCCTGGGTAATGAGGTGGGTACATTGCACCCTACCACCTTACCTATGAAGTATACCGTGACCTGCTTAGGGTTTGAACCGCAGCTGTGGGTGCTGGACCTTCGTGCCCATGGATATTCATCCTGCTGCTTTATCCATAGGTTATATTTTACCAAATTTGGGAGGCCAAAGTACGCTTAGTGGGGATGGCCAGTGAGGCCATAGTAATCCTTAGATCCCTAGCCTTGATGCCTGGACAAAGAGCCTCCGAGCCCCTGGGTCATGCTGGCATGCATGTTATAAAGTTGTCTCTGGGAGCCAGCAGGGCCTGCGACTCTTCAATGAAGCTTCTGAGGGAGGTCCATGACCCATTCTCAGCTGACTGGGACAAACTGCTTTGAATCTTCATGTTCTGGAAAGGCACTGCAACTTTGGGCTAGACCGTGGATCCATCCCGCCTAGTACCTGCTTCCAGCAGTGATCAATCCATGAGGCCAGTATTTTTTGCCTCTCCACTGCAGTATGGTGGGGAGGGCTGTATCAATGTGGCAATCCTAGCCCAGTATATAAACAGGGACATTGATAATTTGGATAGCTGGGTGTGGTGAGGCCCTGAAGGAGATCGTGCAGGGGTGCTGCACTGAAGCCATGGCTGTCCATTACTGTGGTGATTCAGCTTGGCCACTTGTGACACCACCTGCACATCTTTGCCTGATCTAGCTCAGGCATTGATTTCCCCTTTGTTGGGCAGCCAAGGTGTTGAAGCCTAGTCTGTGTGGGGCTCTGCTGTTGAGTGCATTGAGACACCTGGCGCTGAGGCAAGGGCTGTGCTCGAGGGTGGGACCACTCCCTTTGCAACTGCTGTTGTGAAGCACCACCACAAGCTTCTCCTCTGTGCAGGGCGAGCGATCAGAGTACCATGCGGGGCAACGGGCTACTGGGTGGAGCGACGAGGCACCCTGCTGTTGTTCACAAGGGGGGGGGGGGGAGATGAGCTCAGCACCAGAGGTCCTCTGCACAGTGACCCCCTTAGTCTGAAACTGTGCTAGGAGGGATGGCTCTGGCACTTCAAGGGTCTGCAGACACGATGCTGTGTGGCCCCACAATGGAGAGGGGTTAGTCTGGATAAGCGTCAGGGATCCTCCCGATGAGCTGGGCTGGGGATGGAGGCCTTAGCGGCACATCCCATGCCACTGCTTGCTCCTTGTTGCGGTGCTAATCTTCTGGGAGTCTAGCGGAGCGCTGGTATGGATCTCCTCCAGCCGTGGCCTGATTGGTTGCACTCGCCAGGTCTGCCAGAAAGGGAGCAGCTTTACAGGGCTGTGCCCGTTCCTCCCCGCCACTGATGTACATCTGGTGTCCCACCAATTGGTGTAACTGCATTACCTTCCCAGTCTCTCTGTGGAGGGGTGTCCGTGAAAGCAGATGTTCCCCTGGGAGAGCTCCTTGGGCTAGAGATGACCACTATCAGTCCTAGGCAATGCACATGGCTGGTAGTCAGGAGGGAAGGTTCTGCATCTGCAGACCCCTGGAGTTGGAGAAACCACTGATTGCAGCAGAACGAGACTTAAGTAGAAGAAAGACATAAGGAAAAAAATGATTTCTCTTTTTACTGGATTATACAGAAATAAATAGATTTCAGAGGAGAGTAGAAGAATCTGTCAGCATGGCTGGGCGGATAGAATAGACTGGGGGAGAAGGGACGGGCACTGTGATGGGGGTGGCTGGCACATACTGCTTGTCCATGGAGAATTTTTTGTTTAACAGAGTAGTAGCTTTCTGACTAGATGAACCTATAAAGCAAAGGGAATTAATTGTACGGGGGGGGGGGGGGGAGCGTATCTACGCTACTCCTGCAATGACTTATGTTGCATCACTGCTTACCGAGAGCCGCTGGAAGCCACTTTCAGAGGCTGCAAACAGTCCCGCTAGCCGAAGGATGAAAGCCAGGAGGCTGGGATTAGGCTCGTCCAGTCTCAGCCCCTGGAGCATAAAGTCGATCAGACAAGGGTTTTCTTGAAGCACCAACGTG
Organism: Ichthyophis bannanicus; assembly: GCA_033557465.1. Lineage (NCBI taxonomy): Eukaryota > Metazoa > Chordata > Amphibia > Gymnophiona > Ichthyophiidae > Ichthyophis > Ichthyophis bannanicus. The sequence goes on along the minus strand of CM066044.1, from coordinate 43,229,916 downwards.
CCAGACCCTAGGAACGAAACATCTCGTTAAAGGACAGAGGTGCTAACAGGAGTTTCCTATTTGGGGTCTGTATAGCGAGACTCTTTCTACGGGAAAGGAAAAGCCAACAGAACTGGGGCTCGCTTTACTGCGATCTGAAGCCTCGGCTAATCCGTTTCCTTTAGAACCAGGCTGCGGTATAACGCGGGACTACCTGCGCGAGTGAGAGCCCGAAACCAGTCCAGCAGCTACTCCAGGCACGTGTCGTCGGAGACGGGCCGCCTGGAGTCCGCCAGCACGGCGCAGACCGACGGCAGGAGCTGCTGGCACTCGGCGTCCATAGCGCGGGCGGCTGCTGAGGCCTACACGGGAGGAGGGAAGAAGACTAAGGAAAGGGGAGGAGCTACGGAAAGGGGAAGGGCTAGTGGGAAGAGGAGGAGCTACGAGAGGGAGGGGGGAAGAGGAGAGACCTGGAAGAGACTAGGACGGGTTATTATTATTATTATTATTATTTGGAAAAGGGAAAGAGAGACCTAAACGGGAGATGAGGAAAGAACTGAAGAGAGACCTAGACAGGGCAGAGGAGAGACCTGGAGGGGACTAGGATAGATTATTATTAAATAAATGGGAAGAGAGACCTAAAGGGGGGAGAGCGAGAAATGTGGAAAGATGATGAAAGAAATGAAGGGGGCAGGAAAGAGAAAGAGGAGACCTACAAAGGGGGGGGGGGGGCTGAAGGAACTAGGACAGCGTATGATTATTATTAAGCAGATGGGGAGAGAGTGAGAAAGAGGAAAGAGGGGGGCAGGAAGAAGGAGAGACATAAAAGGGTGAGGGGAGGATAAACATGGGAGATGAGGAAAGAAATCAAGGGAAGAAGAGACCTATAAAAAGAGATAAGAGGAAATAAATGGAGAGGGAAAAACGAGAGGAAAGGGGTAGGAAGGGCTTGGAAGAGACTAGGAAGTGTTACTATTAATAATAAAAGAATTAAGATGGAGGTTTAATGGAAAGGGACAGAGAGAAGGGCAGATGGAGAGGAGAGATTGTAAGGGGATGAGAGGAAAGACACGGAGAAAGAAAGAGGGAAGAATGAAGTGAAAGGTACAGAAAAGGGTAGAGCAGAGAAAGAGCTGGGAGAGGGAAAAGGGTAGTGGATACAAACATGAGGATGGGAGGGAGGAGTGAGGGGAGAGGAAAGAAGAAGTGCAGAGGATCAAAACGGGGGAGTGAAGAGAGCAATGAGAAGAGGACAATGGATACATGAGGAAGACAAGAAGGAGAAAGGAGAGGAAAAGAGAGCAGGGACATAGTTTTGGTGGGTTCGAGGTATAGGAGGTGATAATGGCAATGGGAGAAGGGTGTCAATTCAACACCAGTACCCAGACAGCTGCCGGCTGATGCCCCCAAACTATATCTTTGAGGGTGAGAAAAAAGAAATAGGGCAAGAAAAAGGAAGAGAGAGAGAGAGACAGCAAGAGAAAGGAAAAGGAATAGGAGATGGATAAGGGGAAAGAAAGGGAGACCATAAAACAAGCTCCATGGTATTCCGCTGAGCTAAAATCATCCCTTCTGCTCCTAAGGAAGCATGAAAGAAAATGGCGCTGCTCCCGCTCTCCAGAAGACCAAGCATCTTACAATAACCACCTGAAGCAGCACCGGGAGCTTATATCTGAAAAGAGGAGAGAATACCACACTGAACTCCTCCTCCGCTCGATTAACAATCCACGTGACCTCTTCAGCATAGTCAAATCCCTTACCAAAACCACACCTGCGCCTCAGATGGCTTCAATTCATCCGCAATTATATGCCAGTTACCTTCAGTCCAAAACCCTTACAACAAATGCTGTCATGAGCCCCATGCCTAGCCACTTCCCTATAGCGCAGTCTCCTCTTATAGAATTCATCCCCCCAGCAGAGAAATACATCTCTGACCTTATTTCAATCAATCAACACTACCACAGCACCTAACGATCCATGTCCAGCCCACTGAATCAGGACGCTGCGCAAAGAACTTAGTCCTACCCTAGCTCACATCATGAAGCTTTCATTTGCATCTGGAGTTTTCTCTACCTCGCTTAAACAAACCTCCATCCGTCCTCTCCTGAAAAACAATCGACTGGACCCATCCAAGACCGAATCATATTGCCCGATTTCAAGCATACCTCTACTATCTAAACTCATAGAGAAAGTGGTCCAAATACAGATGCAACAACATATCGATACAACAGCCCCTCTTGACCCTTATCAACACGGATTCTGTGAGGCGCACGGTGTAGAATCATTACTTACCATACTCACCAACACATTATCCAGAGGCATAGATAACATTGAGGATGGGTTCATTCTAATATTTCTCGATATAGCCGCAGCTTTTGACTCCGTCAACCATGATCTACTCCTTTCCAGACTTCAAGAAAAAGGAATTCACGGACTGGCCTGGGAATGGTGCAAATCTTATCTATCCAACCGTCTGCAATATGTCCGGATAGGATCATCAACATCGGAGCCTTTCCAGCAACAGCAGGGAGTCCCTCAAGGTTCTTCCCTGTCTGCCCTACTTTTTAACATCTATATGCAGCCGATTTGCAACATTATCCGCTCCTATGACATCTTCAGCCTAATCTACGCAGACAACGTTCTGCTTTTCACCCCGGTCAAAATTATGCATCCTGACATCTCTAAGCTAGTTGACTGCTTCAATGCAATTACTGACTGGCTCCTATCTCAGAATTTGAGGATAAACTTCAAGAAGACGGAGGTCTTATTTATCTCCAGGAACAAGAACTTCTCCCCCTCCCCCCCCCCCCTGCCACCTTGAAGGTACGAGATGCAGAACTCCCATGCAAATCTGCCATACGGTATCTGGGGGTCACACTAGATAACCAATTTAACTTCAAAGAGCATATAAAGAACATGACCAAATCCGTCTACAACAAAATTTTAACATTAAGGCACCTTAAACCTTTACTAGCCCCACATGACTTCAGAACTATCTTCCAAGCACTAGTAATTCCTCATTTTGATTATGCAAATATAATCCTCCACGGTCCCCCTAAGAGCACCCTTAACCCTCTCCAAATGGCCATGAATGCAGCAGCACGCATTCTCAGCGGCATAGCCAGAAGTGATCACATTACGCCCATACTTATGGAACTTCACTGGCTACCACTACACAGCAGACTCACTTACAAAGCTCTACTCATAACCTTCAAGGTCATTAACCGACTGTCTCCTTCTTCTATCTCAGCACTCCTTACAATCACCCCAAACAGCAGACTGAGAAGATCAGCAACCGCCAACACTCTCACTATTCCCCGTGAATCCATAAAATGTAATCAACTAACCAGGAACAGATCCTTTGTATTTTACGCCCCAAGAATCTGGAACAGCCTCCCCCCACACCTCCGAGCAATTAGTGACCTTCTTCAATTCAGAAAAGCTCTAAAGCACCATCTATTCCTCCTCCATTTTTCGCACCTTGATAACCCCCCACCACACTAATATTCCTTCATCCAAACCTTTACTCCCCACAACCTGATCCATAACTAAGAATATACCTGACCACCACATCAGGTACATTTCACAGTCCCCACTTTCTTATACATGATTCACTTTAATTTCTAACCTGTAAATTGGAAATAGTTCACAATTTAACTCTGTTATTAGCTTATTAGTTTCCTCTTCCCCGTTCAGTCCAAGTTTATTTTCCTGTTACAATGTAAGCATTGATATCATTGTTCTGATGTAATGCAAATGTTATTGTTATATGTAAACCGCACTGACCTTGAATAGCGCGGTATATAAGAATGGATAAATAAATAAATAAAATAAATAAATAAATAAAAGAAGAAAGTTCAGAAGACCAAAGGGAGGGAAACCTGGAAAGACAGGATGGAAAGAAAGAGATGGAGAGAGGAAGATAAGAGGGAAAGGGAGGTCCGCTTTATTCCTACGATCTGTGTGGCAGATAGCTCAAGCGGAGTGTTAGGAAAAGGGGGCCCTAAGATTGGTTTTGAGAAGAATGGAAGCCTGGAGCTAGGTATCTGGGATGGTGTTGTGGAAGGTCGGAAAAGACGATGTACGTCCTGCGCTTTGTACACTTATGAGATAGGGCTTAAGATCTTACTTAATGCAACAGGAAGAGTGAGGGTCAGTCAAAGTTGGGATCATTGTGTATTGTGTATTTTTTTACTTGAGCTTGTTTTAATATATTGTACACCGCTCTGAGCAATTTCTTTGTGTACCAGTCAATAAGTGTGAATAAATAATAATCATGCCTAGCCAACCCATTGAAGACAGCTGGACAGACGAATGGGACAAATGATTTTTATCCTCCTTCATCCTACTATGTAAAACAATGTGAAAAACTATTGACCTGATTCTGACCTGCATGCGATAATAAGGCGCAATACTTAAGTCTCCTTAACAAATACAAAGACACTATTAACAGATCAAAAAAAGAATACCACACAAAAGTCATAAATATGGCACTCAATAAACCAAGAGAACTATTTACAATTATAAGGACACTAACAAAAACCCAAACTCCAGAGCCTGAACAATCAACGATAAGCGCACAAACACTTGCAACTCATTTTGCTAACAAATTAAAAAACAAATCATCCAGCACAATCATAACCATACCCACTGAATTAAAACCAACAAATAAATGGATAACCTTTCAAGATATTGAACAAAAACACCTCCTCAATATCATATCACTGATCAACACCACTACCTCCCCTCTAGATCCTTGTCCGGTGTCATGGATAAAAAACACTAAAACTGAATTAGCTATACATATACAAAATATAGTAAACCAATCACTATCTAAAGGCATCATGCCAGATGCCCTAAAACTCACATCCTTACGCCCTATAATAAAAAATAATAAACTCAATCCTACAGACCCAAACTCCTACAGGCCCATAGCCAGCATACCGTTCATTGCCAAAGTGATAGAAAAAATCATACAGCTTCAACTGCAAGATTTTATTGACACACATGCACCACTTGACTCACATCAATTTGGCTTCCGCCCTTCACATGGAGTCGAAACTCTACTTATAACACTCATGGATGACCTCATAAAGGGCACTGACACATGCAACCAAGGTTACATCCTCATATTCATTGATATAGCTGGTGCCTTTGACAATGTCCACCACAACACACTTATTAACAGACTCATAAGCCTAGGAATAGGAGGAACAATTCTACAATGGTTTATATCATACATCACAAACCGATCAATACGCGTTAAATTGGGTCAAGACACCTCTGAGCCATTCATACAAGGACAAGGTATCCCACAGGGCTCGGCCCTATCAGCCCTCCTTTTCAACCTATATCTCCAACCCATCACAAATATATTCAAAAAAACATAAAGTCAACCACTATATATACGCAGATGACATCATGCTCACTCAACCAATAAACACAAATAACCCCAACTACCAGAACTTACTAAACTGTATCAGTGAAGCAAATACCTGGCTACAAAATAATAACCTTAGCATCAACCTAAAAAAAACTGAAGCAATGTTCGTAACAAGAAAACTAGATACTACTCTCCCAGAAACAATAACAATTAACGATACAATAATCCCAATCAAAAAGGAAGTAAAATACCTAGGCATCATAATAGACCACACACTTAGTATGATCCCTCACATAAAACAAACCGTGAAAACCATATTCTATAAACTCAAAACCATTCAACACCTACGACCAATACTAGACACACATGACTTCAGATCTGTTATCAGCACACTCATCACTCCCCACTTTGACTATTGTAATAGTCTACTCATCGGCCTCCCTCTCACAAATATTAACTTACTCCAACGAGCTCAAAACATCTGTGCCCGAGTAACAGCAAAAGCCCGCCTCACTGAACACATAACTCCCATCCTCGCTGAACTACACTGGCTTCCCATAAATAGTAGAATATCATACAAAATACTCTTAACCACATTTAAACTTATCAACGACATATCACCTTCACATCTAACCACTCTACTACATGCTCCAAAAGAACATAGAACCCGCAGACAAAATGCAACCCACTCACTAGACATAAAAAAATCAATTCGAAAAACAAAAAAAAAACCACAAGCTCAAGAGCATTCTCATATGCAGCCCCCACCATATGGAATAAACTCCCACTAAACCTCCGCAAATAAAGGATCTTCAGACATTCCGGAAAGAACTAAAAACATATCTGTTTAAAGAACACTTCATAAACCTTAATGAACCCCCTCCATCCTCCTCACCACACCTACATAAAAATCCTCCCTAAACACAGATCAAAAAGCCTCAAACCTCAACACACATAAGAAAAACAACCCTTCGAAACCATGATTAATAATTGACTAATGTAAATATTTGACTGATGTAAATAGTTCAGCATATGTATAATTATATGCGCCATGTTATTGTTCATGAAAAGTTAATGTTATTGTTCATAAAAAAGTTAATTGTACATAATTTAAAGAAAACACTATGTTCTATGTAAAACAATGTTCATTATGTTAATTGTAAACTGTTCATTATGTTATTTGTAAACCGCCTTTGATCTTGGGAAAAAGCGGTATAGAAGAAAAGTATAAATAAATAAATAAAAAATAAATGTGTATCCCCTTTGTACGTCTGGTCTGAGCCAGATGTACAGATGGGAATGCGATTCTGATCCTGTGGGGCACGTTTAGCCCCACCACAGGATCAGAATTGTGTGCAGGCCTGGACTGCAAATCAGACCCGGCCTTCACATACAGACACTGCCTGGATAGCTCAGTCAGGCTTTTAAATGGAGCCGTGGCACCATGGGGTCATGTTGCCATGGTACCACAGCTCCATTTAAAAGCCGCGATGCCGGCTGCCAGAAACTAAAGTTTATTCCCCGCAGCCCAACCCCCGATCTGGTCTCCTAAGGCCAGGGTCGGGCTATGGGGAATAAACCCTGCCCCCCCCCAGCCCCTTCTGTGCCCCGGGCTGAAAAAAAAAACACGTCCAGGGAAGTTATTCCACTTCGGAGGTGGAATAACTTCCCCGGCCATTTTGCTGGTTCTGGATGTACAGGGCCGACAGAATCGGCCTTGTACATCCAGGACCGGTGACTGCTCACTGCCCGGCCATTCTTCACCCCCGGGCTGCCTCTTCCCTGCCCCCGACTAACTTCCCCACACAACTGGTGGGGAAGTTAGTCAACGGCTGCAGCCAGCACAAATAGCGGGGATGGACTTCCCGTTGGGACATCCATCCCCGCTATTCGCAGTTCAGAATGACCCCTATATTTCAATTTGCATCGAAATGTTAATTGAGACAGGGATTGTTATTCATTTTTTGGAATTTTTTTTCTATCTCCTTGGTGTTATGAAGGAATTTTTCCCCCTAATCAACATAACTGGTTATAATGCTTCAAGGTTTTTTTGTCCTTTTCTGGCTCAGAAAACTTACATAGTGAAAGGTGGATAGTTTGTAGGGATGGTACACTCATCCACTCACATTACAAACAGGTCTAGCTTTCAGGCTAGCCAAATTATGCAGATTAATCTATTTTGGACCAAATATATCTTTGAAAGACTTATTTTAGAAACCCTGCATACCAGACTGGTTTCTGGCCCTCAAAGTTTAGAGTTTACCATTGAAACTATACAATTGACCATCAGATGGCGCTATTGCAGCATAGGCTCACAAGTAAACAGTATTCTGTTGGAATTAAGTCATTACTGGCTAATTATTCCAAAGACTGAAAGCCAATTTAACAGGAGGATGGATTAATTCCTAATGTACTAGTATTAATTACAGTTCTTCCTCCTGTGGCAACCCACTGGAATTTTAGACTTTACCGCAGTAAATATATATGAAAATGAGCTATTTTACCTTCTGCTGATACTAAAATGCTCCCTAGGCTCTTCCCTAGATCATCCTCGGAATTCTTGAACTGTATTTTTGTCGTTTACTTAGGTAATTTTCCTCCATTATTCCACTGCCATTTCATTATCTTCCGGAGTGACATAAATAAGAAGGTTAATAATGAACTGATAGGAACGCTTTCTGAAACTGGGTGAGCTTCATACTTTGCAGCCAGCATCTCGGAGCAGTGTCATCCTCTTAGTTTAAGCTAACAAGTTTCCTGATCCAGAAAGGACACAATTTGGAAGTTTCATGCTGAAAGATAAAATTGCACTGATGTTCCGTCTTTATGGAGGAAGTGTTCTGCTAAATGAAGGCCACTTGGTACCTGTGAAGCCTGGTTTTGCAGAGGGATTCTAATAGGAATTGGAATGTCCAGGTCGGGATGGTCACAATTCCCCGAGTATTTTACAAAAGGCTCCGCCGCATGTACTGCCTTTTGTAAAACACGTAGAAGGTTGCTGGCAAGTAGCTGTATATTTACTGGCATGTCCGGCGGCAGCAGGCCACTTTAGAAGGAAACATGCGAGTGCTAAACTTGCAGCATTAACATGCATTTATCTTGTCAGTACTTACACACTTCAGTGTCAGATTTCGTAAAACTACACAAACAAAAAGAGCCAATTAGGAAACCTAGTGAAATAAGATTTTTTTTAACACATTTTTGGGGCGGTCTTAGACACCACAGAGGTAAATACAGTTGGCCCCTCAGTCACTGGAGGAGACCTCAGGTTAACATACGGGTATTTTCATTGGAAAATGGGAATCACTTCTACGTTTTTGGACCACCCAGAACATGCCCCCTTCATATCTGTGCAACCTGTGGCTTATGCACATGTAAATGCCAACACTGCAAAATCAGCATGTGAAGCGCATTTTACTAAAGTGCAGTAAGGTTTTCCACTTCCTGCATATTGAGACAAAAATGAGTGCATGGTAAGTGCAAAGGCTGTGCCCTAAATGTTCAAGTCGTTTCCTGCAGTTACTGCACAGAAAAGCTCCACAGCCTGTGTTAATGTCCCGTGCACTAACCGCAGCATAGACGATCAGTATGCATTAATTCCCCCTGTGCCAATCGCGCTGTGCAGCCCATCCTAATCTGCTCAGTCCCTGTCCCATTGTGCAGTAAGCAGCTTGCACAGGATATTATCCAGCTGGCTGCTTTTAGGATGCCGTACTTGTGACTGTGGACCCATGCTAACCTGCAAATATTTGCTAAAGCTTGCATTAACCGTTAGCGCACTTTAGTAAATATGCCCCTATCACATGTAAACACCGCTGTTTACAGGTATTGAAGCTGGGCGAGCCTTCTAAACCCTCCTCCTAAGCCTCTCTTGCATTTTACTCCGCTTTTCCCTAAATCTGCTAAACTATTCATTTTCAGAACATCTGCAAAACTGTTTCTGTTAACTCAAACTAAAACCACTAAAACAACCCAAGATCCACCACAGATTTGTCAGCTTTCCGAAAGGAACTAAAAACAAACCTCTTTTGAGAACATTTTGGCACTCTGAAAGACCATGAAACTATCTATCCAACTTAACACCCCAATCCACATAAATAATAACAAACACTATCAACTTTACAAAGCAACCTATGCTCTGCAATTCCACCAAACGATTCACCACCCCCACCTTGTATATTGATAAACATAACTTCAATTTGTATATTGATACCTATGTATATAAGCAAATACCTCACTAGGTATGTATTAACATATGTAGGTGTGTATAGGGGCATATAGGGTGATGTATATAAGTGCATTCCTTCCTCTGTTTAGTATAATGTTACCGTTAAGATGTTTGATGTAACAATCTCTGTTAAAATGTTCACTGTAATTAGTTCCTGTGTTATAATGTAATGTTGTTATTCTGTAAACGGCTTTGATTACCTGAAAAGGCGGCATAAAAAAACATTAAATAAATAAAATTGTCCCTTTTGGGGTTTTTTTCTGGAGCCTTCTGCAGCCCCTTCACCTTCTTTTCCACTTATGATGCTGTTTTGTGTGAAATTGATGCTCTTATAAGAGACTGTAATTATTATACATATCAAGCCAGTTTCTATTATTTATTTATTTAACAGGGTGTGTGGGTTTTTTTTTTTTTTGTTAATACTGCTTTTTACATTAAACAATGTGGGAGCATGCAGGGATTTTTAACATGAGAAACTATATACAGGATGGGTTTTAGTATTGGTTGTCGGACGGTGTCTGTTAGGAGTTGTATTGCTTTGCAGTGATCGGGAGCCTGAGTCCGATATTAGTTGGCTTAGATTATTTTGTGTTTCTCTATGATGCTTCCAAAGTGTTTTATGTATAGGAATGTTTTTAATTTCTTTCTGTCCACCATGGCTCTGATGTCTTCTGGAAGGGAGTTCTATAGGGCTTCTGTGGAAAGGGAAAACACACTATTGGGTGTGATCTGCTTGAACTTTGAGTAATTGTTGGGTATGATGATAAAGTTCCTGCCTTAGTCCTTCTAGGCTGGTTGTCCAGGTCTCTTGTGAACCGGTCTTGCAGGATGTCTGCTGAAGTATTCTATAGGATTTTGAAGATGTTCAGTGTTGTTTTGAACTTGGCACATGAGTGTATTGGGAGCCACTGTAGTTGGTTTAGTATAGGGGTAATGTGGACATATTTATTTGAGCTGATGATTATGTGTGCCACCGTGTTTTGAGCCAACTGGAGCAGGTAGATGGTTTGCTTTGGGAGGCCGTGGAATAGAGTGTTGCAGTAGTCCAGGATTGGTGTAATGATGGCCTGGCCGATGGTATAGAAGTCAGGCTGGTTGAGAAGTGGCTTCAGCTTTTGAATGATCTTCATTTTGTAGTAAGCATTCTTTGTGGTCATGTTTATATGGGACTGTAGTTTCAGGATTTGGTTCAGCATGACTCCCAAGTATCTGACTCATGTGTGGTGGTATAAATGTTGTGTGTTCTAGTGATGTGTAGGCTTCTGCCTTTTTGTAATTTATATTTAGGCTGTTGTTGAGCCATGCAATCATGTCCTCCAGAATTTAGGTTATGGATGAGTAGTCCAGTTTGTCTATATCGATTGGGGTGTATATCATGATATCATCAGCCTACAGCTGGTATTGGATCTTTGCTTCTTAATGATATTGCAGATAGGCTGTATGTTCAGATTGAAGAGCAGTGATGATATAGATGAGCCTGTGGTATGCCCTGGTGCTTAGTGTACAGAGTGGATTTGTTCATTCTGCTTTTTACCTGTTGCTGTCTGTTGCTCAGATATGACTGGAACAACTTTATGGGAAGGTTGTGGAGGCTGATTTCTTGAAGTTGTTGTAGAAATATGCTATGGGATATGGTATCAAAGGCTGACCATATGTCTAAGTAGATGTGTATGAATCCTTTTTTTATGTTATCTATGCCTTTGATAATGCAGTCGAGGAGTGAAGTCAGAAGAGTTTCTATGTTGTGACGGCTTGAATCCATGTTGGTGAGGATCTAGTGGTGCATGTAAGTTTACATTTTTCTTGTAGCTGTTTTTGTACTATTTTTTCTATAATTGTAGCAATGAACAGTAGGCTGGAGATTGGTTGATAAGCTACGGGGTTGTCTTTGTCGAGAGAGGCGTTTTTGAGGATTGGCCTTATGGATGTTTGTTTGAGGATTGTTGGCATGTAGCCTTGAGTGAGGGATGCTTGTGTTATATTGTGTATGAGTGGGTTGTAGATGCTAAGAACATTCCTAAGGGGTCGTAGTTTCATTGCTCCATAAGAAAACCTCCAAAACTGCTCAAGTACAATATGAAAACAGAACTCTCTGCACATTTTACATCATCTTATAACAGGACATTCTGTAACAATCCCCTTCTTAAAAGAGATTACAAGCTAGATAGGTAGCTGATGTAATGGAGGAGAGATGCTTGACCAACTGCTGTGAGATTTTGTTATGAAATATTGAAGAGAATAATCAAATTGAATAAACTAAACTAAATTAAAATCATGAGCATTGATAGAAGTGAGATTTGACCTGTAGCTGTCTGGTTCCCTACTCTTTGCTCTAAACACGCCCTTAAACCATCAGCGCTTAAAACCTGTGGGCCATTCCTCCCCTGTATATCCTACTATCCCCCTGGCTCTGATATCCACCTTATCACACTATTCACTACCGTGAAATCATCCAACACAACAACCCTGAGAGAAGGAGAGACTGGGAGAGATATTGAAAAGCCTTAAAGGTACAAATTGGGTAGAAGAAGTAAACCTTTTTCAGAGGAAAGAATGTTCTAGAACAAGTGGTCATGGTGCGAGAATGAGGTCTATGCAATTGCACCATCAATAAAACTAGTCAGGCTAGATGGACCTTATAGTCCTATCTGATGCCATTTTCTGTGTCTGTCAAATAACGACGGCACTAGCACATTTTCAGATAGCTCAAGTTCATACTCCATTTTCATTCACAGTAAATGGATATAAAATCAGTATGATTGCCAGGTTTATCCACTTATATAGTCCATGCTATATAATTTGCTGAGTATTGCTCTAGGCATGCTCCAAATGTCATGCAGATAGCGCAATGATTTTTTATGTTGTTTGCAGGAGTGGATGGGATATGGGTGGAGAGTGGGCATGTCTACAACACACAGTTACTGCAGCCGTACTCAACTTGAATTAATTGGCAAAACTGCACAGAGCATGAGTGCTCATAACGCCACCTCAATGGATGGTGTTACCTGTATCCACAATACTGCTGCAGCACCATCTCTGCAATTTTGGTGCATTATATACTGAGGAAATGCAGAGCACACTCCCAACAGATAATGCACAGCTTTTGCAGCTAATGCTGTGCTATCTGCACTTTTTTGCTAAGTTAGCTGCAAAAGCCTAACATGCTTTAGTAAACAAATCCCTTAGTGCATGCACCCCAGCAGGACTGCCTCTCCTCACTGCATTGCTCCGATCAGCGTCTGCAGAACAGAACGGGAATGGAAAGCGCCTCCCACTCTCCCCCGCTGAGGCCAATCAGGGCCAAAGACTGTCTCGTATATTCCAGCGCCACTAGACGTGCCCGCACCTGAGGGCCTCGCCGGAGGGCCCTTTGGTGTGGCTCTTAGGCGTGGTCCATTCAAATGCATTGGAAGAACTCTGAAGCCAGTACAACCATCCCTGCTCAAAGGATACAACTAATTATTTATTTATTTATTTATTTATTTGCAGTCTCTTTTATACCGCGCTATTCGACATCAGTGCGGTTTACAATGAACATAAGAGTTGCACATCTCAATTTCGTGATTTGTGCTTACAGTGAAACAGGTATAATAACTTGGGTATACATTAAACAGGAAAATTAGTTGAGCAAACCACAATGCTCATAAATATATCCCTTTTGTAACTACCTTAGTCTAATATATTGACCCTATACAGTTTATTATGATAACAGCCTCATTGTAACTCTTTGTAACAGCCAGTAGACATAACAATTATAGTACCTTTGATCCACCACATTGCTACAGAACTTTCCCAGTTGATACTCATTGTGACTCTGTAACAACCAGGATACATAACCTTTATTGTATCTTTTGATCCGCTATTTTGTTTCAAGAACTTTCCCACTTGTTACTCCTATTTAGCAATAGAGATGAAACTATTCCTCAACATCTACTGTGTAATCACAGTATATCTCCTACTATCTCAAGCATTGCTTACACGTGTTTTGCACCCCAAACATATTATCACAACATCCCTATCATACAATACCAGATTCACATTAACCTAACCACACCGAGACATAAATAACAGGGAAAGTTTATCGATCACGTAACAGGCTTATCCATATTATCCCTCAGTGGCAACCTTTAAACCAAAACAGAATACAAAACGCAAACCCATGTACCATAAACTGCAGTCTAATTAATGCGAGATCAGTCAGGAATAAAATCCCTGTCTTGATAGACCCTATTCATGACGATGATCTAGACATTCTGTTCATTACAGAGACTTCACATTCTGCCTTATTTAAAAGGGCTCTGACACCTGATATAAATAGCTTAACAAACATCTTGAAAACTATTTGCTCAAACACACCTCTTAACAAACAGATAGTGCTGTTAGATGATTTCAACCTGAACTCATTACATCTGGATCATGCAGACTCCCTGCTTAAAGCCATGCATGATATGGACTTTCAACAGATTGTGCATATGACGACACATGATAGAGGTAATATACTTGACCTAATATTCCTACCCAATGATTTAATCAATGTTTCTAGCTACCCCTTAATCCAAACGCATCCCGTACTTTGGTCAGACCATCATATCATCATTCTTACAATTCCTAAACAATGTGCCATAAGAAGGCAGTCCAACATCTCCAACACACGCCATTGTTTTAAAAAAAAAATCAGTAAAGATATATTTCTTCAAGAAACCCTTCCTCAAATTAATACAGATACAAACGAGTTAGATAGACTGATAGAAAGCTGGAACTCTGTCATTAGTGGAGGAGTAGCCTAGTGGTTGGGGCAAGGTACTTCAGGCCGGAGGGTCGGGGGTTCAAATCCCACTAGAGGACAGCAACCTTGGGCCGGAAGGACTGGGGTTTCTAGTCCCACAGGTGCTCCTTGTGGTCTTGGGCAAGCCACTTAACCCTCCATAGCCCATGTTCCCTGTAAAATAGTTATCTCCAAGTTATAATGCCCTGTTCAATGTAATTTCAGTTTGTTCAATGTAAACCGCCTTGATATCATGAAAGGCGGTATATAAGAAATGTTAAATAAATAAATAATAAAAATTAGCACTGCAGCATCTGCCTCCCCATCTAAACCTAACAAAAAAAACAAATCGCTCAAACGTATGGTGCACGCATGAGCTTAGAACATTAAAGAGAAGATTAAGAAATTTAGAACACATATGGAGTTTATCAAAGCTGCCAGAGGTTAAGCGCAGTTATATAAGTGTCTTCCGAAACTGCCGGGAAAGCATCAACAACCAAAAGAAAGATAACCATCCTAAAGTACTCATGAACTCTCTAAATAGACCAATTTTAGAGATCGTGAAATCCCTAACTCAGTCCCCTAGTAGGGAAGACGACAATATCAGCCTCAATCCACAAGTGTTAGCCAACCACTATTGGGGTCATTCTCAACCATAAATAAGCCAGTGAGATGTGCCCATGGCACGTTTATCTTCCATGGACGGACAAATGGTATTCCGAAACCGCGTCCTCCCGCACGTACATGGTGTGTGGGCCAGGAGTGTGTCCAATGACAGGGATATGTGGGCGTGATTCACAATGTTCCCATGTGCATGTGTGCGCACCACTGTGCACGTGCAGAATAGACCATCAGAAAGATGGTATAAGGGCAGGACATAGAAAATGAAACAATCCTGCACACAGCCAGTGTGTCTGCACCAGGGCAACTGATACAAATGAGCATGTCCATGATGAATGAGGCAGAAAGAGACATGGAGACAGGCAAGTGTAGAGGAAACCCATGTAATTATGTTTGCAGCAGTGGAACAACCAGTACACAGATGCATGCAACAGACCCAAGACACACATGTATGCCTAACTCAGCCCAACCTACAGATTCACAAACCCCCACTGTAGCACCCACAAGGCCCCAGAACACACTAGTGTCCATACCACATACCCACAAGGCCCCCCACAGCCACTAGAGACCACCCCATCACCCCTCCAAACCCCAACTCTGGAAACCCCAACTCTACCTCACCCCAGGCATGCAGATTGGCCCCGTATGCACAGGCTACCTCTGCCCCATGACCCTGTGCCTGCCCCTTGCCCTCTCCCACACAGAGGACAGAACCCTGGCCCCAGGTGCCAGGTCATGCACCTGTGTGGACAGTGGTGGGCTCATGGAGCCAGAGCTGCTACTGCTGTCCTTGGTTCTCCCAAGAGTCTCAGGATTCCCATCTGTCCTGGGAGCCATTGACTGCACGCATGTGTCCCTCCACCCACCATGCCAGCATGACATAGCATACTGCAACCACAAGGCATTCTACTTGATGAACATGCGGGTCATCTGCAATGCCCAACTGGAGATCATGGATGCCATGGCATGCTTCCTTGGCTCATGCCACAATGCATATATCCTATCCCAATTGGGTATCTATGATGCCTTTGAGGGCGGTGCCATCACTGGTGGCTGGCTGCTAGGTAAGTGGACAGAGCCCAGCAACATACACGTATGCTGTGAACACCCACATGCAGCACAGGGGCATGGATCACCGCATGCATAGAGAAGACCTATGGATGACATGTCGCCATGACACGGGTGTGGGACAGGCAACTATGGCCACAGACTATGTTTGCATGACCAGGACTGCATGACAGCATGTTGGGGCTGCACACACTGCACACATGAACCGGTGGATGGGTGGACTAGCACAACCGCATGCGCTACACAGCCACATGGTTAACCCAGTGTGGGGGCACCAGAGTATATGGGCATGGATGGCATTGCACTGGTGCGTATCACATGCATGTTGAACAGGCTGGAATGGGATGCAGGGCATGGGTGAGCTGCTAAATGCAATGCAAGCCACAACACAGCACTGTGTCCTCTTTCCCCCCTCCCAACTGCAGGTGACAGAGGGTACCCACTGCGGGACTGGCTGTTGACCTCATTCATCTGGCCAAGCACACAAGTGGAGCAGCGCTACAACTAGGTGCACTGGCAGACATGCTCCATCATTGAGTGGAAATTTGGGCTGCTTAAAGGCACTTCCGCTGCCTGGATTGCTTGGGTGGTGAGCTCCTCTATAGGCCAGCCAAGGTGGGAAGGATTTTCCTGGCCTACTGCATGCTACATAATTATGCACTGCACAGGAGGCAGCTGGTGCCTGATGTACCACCCGAGGATCAGGAGGATGTCACCATGGAGCCACAACCATCCCATGGGGCAGTGTACAAGAGGGGTGCAGAAACACAGTGGAATCTCATGCATACACACTTTTTGTGAGGTATGTGATCCATGGCTCCCCTCATCCTTAGAATCATCATCACCATCTATTATCCCTAGTGATGTCAGTGTCTATGTTGATTGCCCCCTCGGATGTTTATGCATCACAACCTCTCTCAATTATATCATCTTATAACCACCAGCTTTGCTCCACTGCCCCCACTCATTGACATGGCCACTGCCTGGATCTCATTTTATATTAGATTTGCTCTACTTCTAGTCTGCTCTCTTCTGCCACTATCTGACCATTACCTCCCTAGCTTCTCACTCCAACATGCTCGCCCACCTTCCCAACCTGTCACCTCCGACTCATTCGGGAATATGCTGGCTATCGATACTCTATCCTTATGGCTGGAACTCTGTTCTTTCCTCTGCTCTCAATGCTCTTGCTCCCCTCACTTCACGCCCTGTACAGTGTTCCCCACATCATCCTTGGCTCACTTCTACAACCCGCTACCTACCTCCTGTGCTTGTTCCAACAAACGCACCTGGCTGATATCCCATTCCATTCCCACTCTGATTACCACTTGATTTTGGGCAAGCCACTTAACCCTCCATAGTCCATGTTCCCTGTAAAATAGTTATCTCCAAGTTATAATGCCCTGTTCAATGTAATTTCAGTTTGTTCAATGTAAACCGCACTGATGCAGAATAGAGCGGTATATAAGAGAATGTAAATAAATAAATAAAATCCTCACATCAGGTTCATGCTCATGTCTTACATTTCTGCCATTTCCTTTGCCAAATGAGACTATTTTATTCCCCGGACCAGCTTCTTAGCTTCCAACCTCCTCCATCTGTTCTCTACTCCTAATTCTCTATCTCTGGATCCTCCTCACCAAATTCCCTCTTTCCTTACTGCCTATATCATCACCTCTGTCTTCCACGGTAACACCAATAGCATGACCACTTGATTTACTCCCATGTCTTTGACCCCTTCTCCGCCTATTTCACAGCCACCCTCCTCTCCCATCCCCATCCTTTCCTCATTCACTGTCATTTCTAGTGATACCTCCTCCCTCATCTCTGTGGCTCATCCTACCACCTGTCCCTCCGACCCCATCCCCACTTATCCGCTAACCTCCATTACCTCTTCTGTTGCCCCTGCCATTTCCCATATCATCGACCTGTCCCTTTCTCCCACCACCTTCCCTGTTACCTACAAACATGCTCTGCTCACTCCTCAGAGAACCATCCCCTGATCCATCTACTCCATCTAGCTATCATCCCATTTCCCTTCCTCCCTTTACCTCAAAACATATTGGACATGCTGTTCTTTCTTGTTGCCTTATGTTTCTCTCTACTCACTCCCGCTTGGTTCCCCTTCACTCCATCCTCACCATTCACCTGAAACTGCCCTTTCTAAGGTCTCTTGGGACATTCTCAGCTGGACCATAGGGTCTTTAATCTATCCTCCTTGACCTCTCTGCTGCCTTTGGTACTGTCATCCACCCCCTTCTCCTCTTCACTGTATCATCCCTTGGCTGGAAGATTTCTGGTTCTCTTCTACCTCTCTCAGCGGTCCATTAGTATCTCTTCTCAAGATTCATCCTCTTCTGCTATTCCTTTCTCAGTTGGCATTCCACAAGGATTAGTCCTCAGTCTCCTCCTTTACTCCTTTTATACACAATTCCTTGGTTCCCTCAGCTCTTCCCTTAGCTTCCAATGTCACCTGTATGTGGACGATTCATAATTTTGTATTTCCTCACCTGTCCTTTCTTCTTCTCTCCAGGTCCGAATCTCCTCCTGCTTATCTGATATTGCTGTCTGGATGTCTCATCACCATCTGAAACTGAATATGGCCAGAACTGAGCCTCTGGGTTTATTGCCTAACCCCTCCTCCCCCTTCCCCCTTGCTCAATCACTGTGGCTGACACACCTGTTTATCACGTTTCCTCAGCATGCAATCGTGGGGTTTTCCTGGATTCCACCACATCATTTTTCTTACATATGCCAGAAGCTGCTAACAGTTCCTGTCGCTTTTCTCTCTGTAATATGTACATGGGTCATCCTTTCATCCATCTGTGTGCCATTACAATTCTGGTACATTCCCTGATTATTCCACGTCTTGAATATTGTACACTCCTCACTAGTCTCCCTCAATCCCATCTTTTACCACCTCAGCCTACTCCGACCTCAGCTGCACGTCTACCTCTCCACCATGCTCGCTTCTGTCATGTGACTCCTTTTTTAATGGTCCTTTGTTGACTCCCCATCTGTTACCACATTCGGATCAGACTCCTTAACCATACACATCAGTGCATTCACTCTGCTGTCCCTCCCCATTCACACATTACACCCCTGCAGTCTGGCATTCATTTCTCCTCTCTCTGGGTGCACGCCACCCTCCCCACACACCCTCCCCCTCCCCCACAGATGCATTGTCCCCCTCAACCCCTCACACACCCATTCTGCCTGTGCATGTTTGTTCCACATTCTGCCCTTGTGCGCTATGCACCTGTGCCTGCCCACCCATGCCACAGCATCATATGTATCACTGTGCCCCCTTTGGTCCCCAGTGAGTTCAGACATGGAGACAGGCTGCTGAATGTAAGAAATTTTATTTTCGCCAACATTCCTGGCCTTGCAGCAGGCAAAACATAATGCAATGGCCAACATGGCTGTGTGGTGCTGTGGACCCAAAACCCTGTCCCTAGTTGCCTACTGCCACCCCCCATTGGCTCATGGCCCAGGTGGGGACAAGAGGGCATCTGTGAAGCTGTGCACTGTCTGGGTCAGCGCCTGGATGTCTGCACATATGTCCTGCAGGTGCAGCGCAATGCTGTGCAGTGCACTGTACTGAGCTCTGTGGCACAGGGGCCTTAGTGCCCTTACCTTGTGGTGGACTCACGGGGACCATATGTGTGAATGGTGTCTCACTGCTCTACACTATGCTCTGGCCCTCGCCACACATGCCACTCATGTCTCCTCCCTCCTCCCTCCTCCCCCTTGAACTCCCAGCCCCTCCAACCTCCCCTGCACACTCCTGGCACCTCCCTTCTCCCTCTGCACACTCTCAGCCCCTTCCTCCTCCCCATGCACACCCCCATTCATGCAGCACTCCCCCAGTGCCACCATTGCCACTCCCCACTCCACCGGCCACATGGCAAAGCCAGGCAGTGTGTCCTGTAATGCCCCCTCCTCCATGCTGTATACATGCTCCCCTCCACTGGACACTCCTCAGGGACATTACCCCATCGATGCCCTGGCCCCCCTCACCTCAGTCAATGCTGTGGCCCCCATCAGGGCATCCCTCCTTGGGCCCCCCACTGTGGCCTCCCCTCCCCAGCCTGCACAGTGCTATCCATACCCCCCCTTTTGGAGGAGCAGGGCATCTCCAGCAGTGTGAGGTGACCTCCTCTCCCTCCCCACTGTCCCCAAGGGGGAGGTGCAGGAGAGCTCTATGGGGTTAGCCATGCATACTGTCGCCTGGCTGCTGGTGCTCTCGATGTTAGGGGTCAGCCCCCAGGCCACCTCGCCATGGCTCCAGTTGCTCTGCCACCTCCTTGCCTTCCTCCTGCTCCTCCTCCTCCAGCCCAGGTGGGTGGTGGGGGGGGGGGACGAGTACTCAACTGGGATAGCTGTGTGTGGGATACAAGAGGGTGGACATTAGAGGGTGGGATGATCTGGATGTCATGTCCCCAATGTCAGTTCCTGCCTGCATGCTCTTTATGCTGTCCCCCAATACATGGCCCTGCCACATGGGTTCTGGGGTGAGTCTGGTGACATTGCACCATTTCTGACATGGTACATGCCCACTCACCTTGCTCATGTTATTGCTGCTGGTGGATCTGTATAAACATTTGTGACCTCATCCTGCAGATTGTCCGGTGGCGTACCCTGTATGCCTCAGTATCCCTCATGGATGATCTTATGTTCTTATGGTTTGTGGACTCACTGTATGCATGCGTCATTCGCTCCTAGGTCTGTCCCTGCAGCTTTCTGACTCTCCTCCCATGACCTGTGGCCACACAATACAGTCACATTGTGTTGACACCTCTCCAGTGACCCTTCACCTGGACAGTGACTTGCTCTGCTGCCCCCCAGTCTTCTGGTTCATGTGTGCCTGCAGAGCTTACTGGCTGGGCCATGGACAAAGGTACCACAGGGACAGTGGTTCACCGACCAACTTTTCTGCCATTAGAAGCGTTCAGGGGGACGTAGCAACTTACATGTCTGCCCTGGGATGCACCTTGTGGGACATGCGGCCCTAACAGTCTCTTGTCACACATCTGCAGCACACCTGTATACAGCATGCAGGGCATATAGTGGCACCGCACTGTGTCATTGTGGCAATTGCATTTTCAGACATGCCTGTTTTGGGGCTTGCACTTGGGCCTCATGGCAGGTTCACATCAGGCCTTGTTTTGCATGGGCTGCTGGAGTGCCTTCCACATTTTCTCTGTTCTGGGTGTCTTTGGTCTCTGTGCCTTTCTCTGCGTCCTCTTTCAGGGTGCCCTCCCACGGGTATGAGCACTTTTCTGTATGCACTGCAGGGTTTCCCACCACAGAGGGCTTCCTTCCCCTGTTCCTCCTGTCTAAGGGCTCTCACTGCCTTTTACCAGGTGCATGTGGCTTGTTCCTGCAGCTCGTGTGTTGGGATTGGTGGGGAGCTGTGACCTAGTGGTTTGGGCCCTGGCTTGGAAGCTGGGGGGACCTGTGGTTCTATTCCCACCAGCTCCCCTTGTTTTGCATTGACATGTCACTTTGCCCCCCCCCCCCCCATTTCCTCTGGTATATTCAGGTTATTGGTATTGTAGTGCATTGTCTTATTTCTGTAGTGCTGTGCACTGCTCTGACTGACATGCTACATTTGTGTGAGGTGGTTGATGTGATTCACTGTGTTTGTTATTTACTTTAATTTCCTTTTCTGCCTCACTTGTTTTTTTATTTTATCATTTCAGTCATAGCACGTGGCATTTTGACTTGCGCAGGGATATTGTTTTCTCTCTGCTTGTGTATGTTTCGCCTTTGGCTCATTTGCCCTTTGCACCTGCATTGCCTCCGTGGTATTCTCTGGGGCAATCTGTTTCAGGTTGTGTGTTTCCAGTTGTAACCTGTGTGCTGCCTTCAGTTGTCACTGCTCTGTCCACGTGTTTCGGGTGTGGGTCTTTCTTCCTGGTTGTCTGCCCTGTTGTGTGTGTCTGGACACCCCAAACCCTCCTTCCTACTGATGTTTGGCTTTGGGGATGCTCTCCTGACTCTGTGCACTGTTTTTGTCCCTATTCATGCATTCCTCCTGCTCTTGTCTGCCCTCACACACTCTTTCTTGACCTTTTCTGCTTTTATGTACTTACTGTGCTAGGATGGTTCTTGTTCCCAGCCCCTGCATGCTGCAGTCTGGGCTGGTCATCTGTGCTCCCTGGGGATGAGGGCTGCCTCATCTTGGATGACCATCCTGCAGAGCAGGTGGGTCTCTGCCTCAGAGAAGTTGGCCTGATGGGTTGACATTTGACTTTCTCTGATGGGGGTTTGGCTGGGGGGTGGGGTGCATCACTCCATCCCATTTTCTGTTGCATGTGGACCACAGTGCAAGCACGTTTTTGTACCTACATGTGGATGGCAAACCCATAATCGCTTGTGCGTGTTGATGTGTGGTGTGCATGGAACACCGATGCAGCTTGCACAGACAGCGAATGTACACGTTTCAGGCATTTGTGCATGTAGGTCTGATACACACAGTGGGTGAACTTGCATGTGTGGCCATGGAAACGTGCACATCTGTATGCCAAACACTGGGGTGCATCATTGTCAGGACCATACCGAGCCCTGTGCGAGCAGTGCGGCCGCACAGGACGCAAAGACTTCAGAGGTGCATTTCGGCTCTCTGCCGTTGCCTGCCACCAGCAGCAGCAGGCAATGGCAGAGAGCCAAAATGCACCCCTGAAGTCTTCCCGCCGGCACACTAAGCAGATCTGGTTTCTCCGGGAGGGACCAGACCTGCTTAGCGTGCCGGCGGCAGTCGGCTTGCACATCGGGTATGCGCCTCTTCTCTCCCGCCCCCATAAAGTGGCTAGATGAGGGTGGGGGGCGCAACCGATGTGCAAGTCGCACAGGGCGCATTTAGCCATGGGTACGGCCCTAGTCATTGTATACACATTCGGAATGCCGTATAAGTTTGCGCATCCATGACATAGACATTTTTGTCTGGCCTGCATGTCTTTCTCAGAATGTGCCTCTGTATGAATAAGCTACAATCACAATTGGTTACACGGATAGTTACTGTCTGTCTACCCAACATGTCCATTACACCATGGCAGTCATTTACACAAATCAATTTAGAACACCTAGAGCAAATCATTATGTTGATTAACACCACCACATCTCCAGTTGATCCATGTCCTGTCAGCTGGTTAAAAATAGCTCAGGCAGAAATAGCACTGTACATGCTCAAAATAGTCACCCTCTCACTCTCCTGTGGACATATGCCTGCAGCATTAAAGAAAGCCTCTATTAGGCCCATACTGAAACAGAATTTCTTGCACAAAACTGACCCAAACTTATATCACCCAATATCAAGCCTCCCATTATTGAGAAGATAGTCCAAACCCAACTCCAAGAACACTTAGATGATCATGTCCCTCTAGACTCACATCAATATAGTTTTAGACCTAACCATGGGGTGGAAACACTTCTATTAGTCATGTTTGACAAACTCATTAAAGGAATAGCAGGGACTAAACAAGCCTTTATACTGATATTCCTTAATATTACTGCAGCGTTTAACTCTCTTAATCACTCCATCTTATTAACAAGGCTGAGACAAATTTGGATTGATGGCTTCATCCTCAATTGGTTTAAATCATATTTAGCTAATCACACTCAGCAGATAAAAATTGGCCAATGTGCTTCTAACACATATAGGGGGTCATTCTGAACCATGAGTAGTGTAGATGTATGTCCTGCCTTGACGTCCATCCCCACTATTCGTCCACCTGCTGATCCCACACAAAGGTTCCCTGTATGAACCGCGGAGTTGTACGGGGAGCCTTAGATGGGGGCGGGTCATCATCCTGGATGTACAGGGCCGATTCTGATGTCGGCCCTGTAAGTTTGGGGTAGACCAGTTAGATGGGGGACTTATTCTACCTCGGGGGACTTATTCCACGTCAGAGATGGAATAAGTCCCCCTGGCCGCAGGGTAGCAGCAGCGGCTAGCAGGGACAAAAATGGCAGGCATGCAAGAGGTTCCCTGCAGCCGGACCCTGGCCATGGGAGACCAGACTGGGAATCTGGCTGCGGGCAAAGGAAGTTCTTGGTGCCAGCCAGCATTCGCAGCTCCTGAATGGAGCTGCGGTGCCATGGCGACGGAATGCTATGGCACCGCAGCTCCATTCAAGAAACTGATTGAGTTAGCTGGGGCTCTGTTGGGCATGCAGCCCTTCAGAACCGGGGCCAGTCCTGTACATGCAGGCTGGCAGACCCGATTCTGGGGGGCCATACAGAGGTTGGACGTCCAGTAGGGAATAGGTCTCATAGTCAACAGTAAAGAAACCCTCAAGGCTTAGCACGCTCAGCCTTATTGTTTAACATTTATCTTCAACCAATCTGTGACATCTTTTGGAAGCATAATGTAAATTACCACATTTATGCAGACGATATAATGATTAGAGACCAACCGAATTCCCGATTTCACGGCCATGACATTTTCCGTAAAATTGGCCGTCTTCCGTGAAAAATGCGCACTTCAGTGAAATTCAAGGAAATCCTCGATTATCGAGCACTTCAGTGCACTTAATTTCATCTGTGAAGGATTTCAGAGTTCAATGGACACTATTCTCCGCAAATTTTGTCGTCACTGCGTGTCACACTTCGCCACATAGTAACTGATGTAATTAATTAGTATTAATTAATACAGTATTATCCTTGTAATAATTGACATTGCTTACTTCCTACTATTAGTACTGCAAGTCGTCCCACTTTGATTCCTACGTACTTACACAGCAGAGAGCTTCGCGCCATTCGTGACATCACCGAAGGCCTGTTTTGTTTATTAGTTATTATTACTAGTTATTACTAGTTGTTTATTATAAGTATTGTCTGAATTAAAAATTGAATTATGTCAAAGTGCATCATGTCAATGAAGAAAGCTGCAAATACTAAAAATGGTCGTCTTCTTGAATGTAATGAATTATTGTATAGCAAGGATGCGTTCAATCTTCAACATACAGAAATAGTACTATGTTAATCTTTTATGTTATTATATAGCACATAAAAGATTAACATAGTACTATTTCTGTATGTTGAAGATTGAACGCATCCTTGCTATACAATAATGAAGAAAGCTGAACATGTCTCTTGTGAAGAACGAGCTAAGCAGTATCCAAAGGGAACTTTACATGCCGATTCTGGAAAATGATTTTGTTCGTACTGTAATGTTTCTGTTGATCACACCAGGAAAGGAAGTATTGACAGACACTTAGAATCGTCAGTTCATGCTTCCAAAAGAAAAGCAGCAGAAGAAGCACAGGATAGAAAGGCAAAAAAGCAGGCGACGGTTACGGGAATGTTTTCACATAACACGGAAGCGAGGGACGTGCGCAATATGGCTGTATTTGAATTGGTTGAAGCATTTACTGACGCTAACATTCCGTTGGAAAAACTAGATCATCCCACCTTGCGCTCCTACCTACAAAACCACATCCCAAACCTCGGGCTGTTGCCTGCTTCTCAACACCTGCGAACAGACTTCCAACAGAAAGTTTTTTCTTACCACAAACAACAACTGAAGGAACTTTTGTCAGCTGCGCCATCCGTTGCGATTGTTACTGACGAAGCCAGCGATTCTCAGGACAGGTTTTGTTTGCATATTTTGTTTGTTACTGAAGTTAAAGCATCTGAAGCTCGTCCAACTGCTTATTTAGCTGATGTCATTTATCTTGAAAAGGTAAACGCAGTTACTGTTAGCCAAGCTGTCCTTGCCTGTGTGGCTAACATGGGAATTTCTTACAATAACGTTAGTGCTTTCGTGTGTCATACATGTCCAAAGCGTTCGAGAAAATAGCAGCAGTGCTACCGAACGCTGTTCACTGTACATGCAACGTGCACATTGTTAGCCTGGTTGGCGAGACCTGGAGAAAAAACCTCAAACACGTCGATCATCTGGTGGCATTGTTCAAGTCCATTTTTAGTTACTGCTCTGCTAGGAAGCGCAGATACAAGGAGTTCTTGGCTGTGAAATCTGAAACAGAAGTGCCGCTGCTTCCTATCCCGGTAGTTACCAGGTGGAACAGCTGGTTTAAAACTGTTATGCACTATGCCAAATTCATCCAGTTCTACAAAGATTTCATTGCTCAAGAATTGCAACTGAGAGATGCAACAAATGCACTGGCTGAATTGTACGAGCTTCTTGATGATCCTGCTGTCGTCGCAGAAGATGCGAACTTCATCGCTGCTAATCCAGTGAAGCTTGTAGACTTGCTCACATGGTTTGAGTCCACCGATGTTCGCACACATCTGGCGTACAACAAAGTGATAGACGTTCTGGCTTGGGCAGACTACAAAGCAAGTATTGCCATTGCCGCCAAGTACAAAAAGGCCTTTGAAGATACCGCTGACAAGCTTCAGTCAATACTACAAACCTACAGGTCGTCAACAATTCTCCCAGCCAGGGCTGAACTTCTTGATGTCGGTCAGAGTGTTTGACTTTACGCAGGTTTTGCTTTTGCAATGTGATGAGTTGATACAGAACATACCTGGAATGGATGACCGTCATCTCTTGGCTGAATTTGCAGCTTACAAAGCAGTGGCTGTAGATGTTCCCGCAGAAACATCTGTCACATCATTCTGGTTTGCAGGCACTGGTAGGTTCTCGCTGTTGAGCCGGTTGGCACTACGATACTTATTGGTGCCCACAAACAGTGTTGATGCTGAAAGGAGTGTGAGCCAATACACAACTGTCAGTGTACCGCAGCGCCAGAGACTGTCGACGAGCAATATGACAAATCAAGTGATTATTGCAAAGAACTCAAAACTGTGAATGCCTGAGTATTTGTTGTTCTGACAGTTGACAACAATTACTAGAAATAGACACTATAACTGCTAGTTAATGTTCGCATAAAACGTTGAAATAAAGGCCACAGGGCCCGTGAAGTTTCCGTGAAATGTCAAATTTTCAAAGACCTCCTATGAAATAGCGCATTTTTTCCCGTGAATTAGATTGGTCCCTAATAATGATGTACGTCCCATTCAATACAGAAAATACAAACTTCCAGCAAATAACAACATGCTTCAATGAAGCATCACAGTGCCTTCTGTCTTATAACCTCAGAATGAATTACAATAAAATCAAAGTACTTTTTATCAATAGGAACAGAGACTTCACCCCTCCATCTAAAATACAAGTAAAAGAAGTGACCTTGGAAGTAAGGAATGAAGTTAGATATCTAGGTATTACTTTAGATCAAAATCTAAACTTAGCATTACACATCAGTAATACAACTCAGGCTATTTACAGAAAGATTAGAACACTCCATCATCTAAGATCTCTGCTAGACCCAAGCGATTTCTGCTCTGTCCTCCAAGCCATGATTTACCCTCATTTTGACTTTTGTAATAACATCTTATAGGGCTTACCAAAACATGTGTTGATATCATAGCAGATGACACAACACACAGCAGCTTGTATAATTCAGATCTGAACACATCACACCCATATTACGAAAGCTACACTGGCTCCCCATACTCAGCAGACTCAAATATAAAAACCTAATTATCACTTTCAAGCTAATGCATGCTACATCTCCATCCCACCTTGGATCACTTATTAACAGGATCACAAATAATAGACGGAGAAGAAAAGATGCAAAAACTCACTGGAAGTCCCAACAGAGCTCAGGAAGACCAAGCAGTCAACAAGTAATAGAGCCTTCTCTTATTATACCCTTAATTTATGGAATTCCCTCCCAGCTAGAATTAGAAACATCGGAGACCTATCCACTTTCAGAAAGACTATCAAGACACTACTTTTCTCTGAATATTATGGAACCAAGCGAGCCCAAAATGATACTCTACCAACATAACATAATCCCTGATCATGACACTCAACATGCACCCCCTAGCACCCTCCTTATCTCCAAACCAATGAAAAGGCAACATACAACACATATGTGTAAATATATAAATAATCCCAAATCCTCATTGCATAGATATGCACCCATGTGTTACCTAGATCAAAGTTTTTTTGATTGTATATATTTGTATATACTGCTAACTACAGTTTATTGTAAAATGTTGTTTTTTGCATTTGTTCTTTGTAAACCACCTAAATTACTTGATAAGGCAGTATAAAAAAACTCTAAATAAATATATAAATTAATGAACTAAGGGCATAGCAAAGAATGTGCATGGAGGGGTCATTTTATACTTTACTTGCTGAAAGAAGTGTCCACACTGCCTCACAGCTTATACCTATATCCACTGGGAAAAGTACGCACGTTGTTACACAGTGCAATGTATTTTCTACCACTGAGAAAAGAGGCCTTTCCATGAGAGCGGGGAAGACAATGTACCCACATCAAAGACCTCACACTAGTGCAGAAAGAACTATCAACAGTATATAGGAATAGTTTGTGGACAGACTACCAATACATATGTGACTGGCCATTGTGAACTCTGCTATCTTCATGAGGACAGTACAGAATGAGCTACAGATGAGGTACTTCTGAAACACTGATGCTGTAATCCAATCTACAGTGTAACTCTAGATTCAGGTGACCTCATCCTGACTCATTTCAGATTGACCTGATAAAGCTGGGTTACTTACCTGTAACTGGAGTTCTCCGTGGACAGCAGGATAAGTCAGCCACACCTGGTGACATCTTCTTCCTGCTGCATCAAGGGCATTTTTTAAAACCCGGTTTGGGCATCTTAATAGTTAGATGAAGTTAGAGAGCTATAAAAATCTGTCTTGAGGCAAGGCGGAAGAAAAAAGACTGGCCTGGCTGGGGGCAGGCCGGGGAGGTGGGACCACTCACACGTGCTCAGAAGGGTCTGAGCTCTAGAGAGCACTTCCATCTATGGCGCCGCCTGGAGGATGTCACCAGGTGTGGCTGATACATCCTGCTTGTCCAAGGAGAATGGCTCCTTGGCTCTTAAAAGGTAGTTACACATGAGTAGTCAGGGCTCCTGGTCTCCTGCAATTCCATGTCTGCAGGAAGGGTTTCAAAATCTGTTCCTTCCTTTCATTTCCCTAGTCCTTGTGGAGTCGGGGACCAAGCAAGACTGGGAAGGGAGTGACTGTTCCATGACATTTCTTCTCCTTCCCCTTCCCCCCAAGCTAGCAGTAGGAGACGGAAACAGTGCCAGTATCTGGAGCTGTGTCTACCTCCTCTGCTTCCTGGAGACTGACTGCTGGTTTGAACTGCACAGTACCTCTTCCTTCCAATCATCAGTCTTCTTTCTCTTGCCTCGTTCTACCTCCCCATCTCCTAGTCCCCACTTCTTTTTCCCGCATCTGCCTCTGCCAGTCCTTCCTCACATCAGTACCTGAAATTTCCATGCATAAAACTCTCAAAATAATAAAACAAATTATTCAGACATAAAGTCAATAGGAAAATTACATTTTTTTATTATTCAAAACAAATGTATTTATGTGAAAGCATATTTTAGAAATAACATCCAGGTGTAATATGGGATGTCCAGGTCGAAACGTGTCCAAAAATGTTGGACATGTCCAAGTTTAGGCACGATTTTAGAAACGTGGGCATGTCCAATATGCACCCCACCTCGTGAACTCCCCTCTTCCTCTGGTCTGCTTCTCTCTGTGCCCTTTTCTTAAACTGCCAACTCCAGAGTTCGATCCTTTCACCTTGCTGCTCCTTATGCCTGGAACAAACTTCTGAATCTTTATGTCAGGTTTGTCTCTTCCCCTTTTCAAATCCATGCTAAAGGTTCACCTCTCTCAGGCCGTTTTTGGATCTTAATCCCTTGTTCTCCTTACCCTTCCCTCTTGTACCCTTGTTCTCATCTATTGTACTGTCTGTCTTGATTAGATGGTAAGCTCTGATGAGCAGGGATCGTCTTTTATATGTGTCTGTACAGCATTGCATATGCTTTGAACTGTTATATAAATGATTAATAGTAGTAGTAATAGAGATGAGGAGGAGCCTGACATGACAGGGAAAGATTGGCGGGAAAGAAAAGAGTGGAACCAGTGTAAAACTGCTACGGAGACCAAAGTCGTGTAGACGGGTGAGAGGGGTGGCGAGATCAACAAGGTCAAAGGCGGAACAAAGATCAAGAGAGACAGCAAGGGATATATTGCCATTATTGTGAGATTCATGGACTTTGTTGAGAACGGATAGAAGGATTGTTTTGGTTCTGTGGCCTGAACGGAAACCAGATTGACGGGGGGTGTAGCAAGAGAGTGGAGTCCAGATGTGCAGTGAATTGGGTGAATACAGCTTTTTTTAGTGGGAGATTAGAAACACTGGAGCTGGATAGTGGGAATGATGGAGGAACTTAGGGGTACTGTGGAGGATTCTGGAGCAGCAAGGGCTGGATGGCGGGAAGGAGGGGGTTTATGGCTTGGAGGACCCTGGAGTAGCTGGAGGTAGCTGTCATGAAGGATTGGATGCAGGGCCTGCCCAACCACAAGGTAAACTAGGTGATCGCCTATAGTGACAAGTTCTAGGAGGTGAAAAAGAGCAGGGCATTCAAAGCTACACAATAGATTTTGATAGACCCCTTGGGTGGGGGAGGTACAATGCTTAAGGTTTGCCTAGGGTGCCAACATCTTAAACCAACTCTGGGGCTGGCCCTGACTGGATGGCAGGAATGACATGGAGGGGTGTTTTTGCCAGTCTTTCCAGTCCCATGAAGGGACCTCAGGTAACAGAGACTGGTTGGCAGGAGAGCAGGGCCGGCCCGTCCATTGAGCAAGAATGTTTTTTGCACAGGGCCCCGCGTTTCAGGGGGCCCCGCGCAAAAAACATCTTGCATCCCAGCAAAGTTTTAAAAAATCATAAACCGGCTCCGGCTGCGGCTGCCGCTGCCGCCGTGGCAGCGGCAGAATGGAGAATCCCGCGGGGCCCATTTACAGTCCTTACCACCCTCCCCTTCCCATCAGCCCAGCTAAGTTTAAAAAAAAAAAACCAGAAACCGGCTGCTGCTGCCGCTGCCGCCGTGGCAGCGGCAGAATGGAGAATCCCGCGGGGCCCCCCTGTCTTGCTGTCTTCTATGCGGCCTCCGTCGGCTGTCAGAGCTGCGCGAAGAGAGAGAGCTTCTCCTCTCGCAGCTCTGTTAATCACGCCGCGGGGCTGATGGGAAATCCCATCAGCCCCGCGGCGGGATTAACAGAGCCGCGAGAAAGGGAAACTCTCCCGTCGCGCGGCTCTGAAAAGCCCGCGCTGAGGCCGCATAGAAGACTGCAGGACAGGGGGCCCCGCGGGATTCTCCATTCTGCCGCTGCCACGGCGGCAGCGGCAGCAGCAGCCGGTTTCTGGGTTTTTTTTTAAACTTAGCTGGGCTGATGGGGGGGGGGGTAAGGACTGTAAACGGGCTGATGGGGAGGGAGGGGGGGGTAAGGACTGTAAATGGGCTGATGGGGAGGGAGGGAGGGGGGTAAGGACTGTAAATGGGCTGATGGGGAGGGAGGGAGGGGGTAAGGACTGTAAATGGGCTGTTGGGGAGGGAGGGGGGTAAGGACTGTAAATGGCTGATGGGGAGGGAGGGAGGGAGGGAGGGAGGGGGGGTAAGGACTGTAAATGGGCTGATGGGGAGGGAGGGAGGGAGGGGGGTAAGGACTGTAAATGGGCTGATGGGGAGGGAGGGAGGGGGGGGGGGGTAAGGACTGTAAATGGGCTGATGGGGAGGGAGGGGGGGTAAGGACTGTAAATGGGCTGATGGGGAGGGGGGGGAGGACTGTAAATGGGCTGATGGGGGGGGGTTAGGACTGGTAATGGGCTATAGGGGGTTCGGACTGGAAGTGGGCTGATGGGGGGGGTAAAGACTGGGAATAGGCTATGGGGGGTTATGACAGGTAATAGACTATGGAGGGGCTAACACTGGAAATGGGCTGATGGGGGAAGTTATGACAGGTAATGGGCTATGGGGGGGCTACGACTACAAGTGGGCTGATGGGGGGATTAGGACTGGAAGGGCTATGGGGCGGTGGGCTAAGACTGGAAATGGGCTGATGGGGGGTGTTAGGACTGGTAATGGGCTGTGGGGGGCATTAGGACTGGTAATGGGCTATTGGGGGGTTACAACAGGTAATGGGCTATGGGGAGGTACGACTACAAGTGGGCTGATGGGGGGATTAGGACTGGAAATGGGCTATGGGGGGTTAGGACAGGTAATGGGCTGATGGGGGGGTTACAACAGGTAATGGGCTATGGGGGGGCTAAGACAACAAGTAGGCAGAAAGGGGGTTAGGACAGGTAAAGGGCTTAGGGGGTCCAAACGACTGTACAAATGAAGGCGTGGTTAGGACAGGTACTGGGCTATGGGGGGGTTACAACAGGTAATGGGCTATGGGGAGCTACGACTACAAGTGGGCTGATGGGGGGATTAGGACTGGAAATTGGCTATGGGGGGGTTTAGGACAGGTAATGGGCTGATGGGGGGTTACAACAGGTAATGGGCTATGGGGGGGCTAAGACTACAAGTAGGCTGATGGGGGGTTAGGACTGGTAATGGGTTGATGGGGGGGGGGTCAGACTGAAAATGGGCTGATGGGAGGGTAAGGACTGGAAGTGGGCTGATGGGGGGGGGGGGGGGGGTTAGGAGTGGTAATGGGCTATAGGGGGTGCGGTCTGGAAGTGGGCTGATGGGGGGGGGGGGGGTTAGGAATTGTAATGGGCGATAGGGGGTTCGGACAGGAAGTGGGCGGATGGGGGGGTTAGGACTGGTAATGGGATGGGGGGTTGCTAGGACTGGAAATGGGCTGAGTGGAAGGGGGGCTTGAACGGCAAATAGCTGATGGGGACAGGGGCTTGGAATGGAAATGGGCTGAGTGGAAAGGGGGCTTGAACTGCAAATAGCAGATGGGGAGGGGGGCTTGGAATGGAAATGGGCTGTGAGGAGAGGGTGCTAGGACTGGAAATGGGCTGAGTGGGGGGGGGGGGGGCTATGACAGGAAATGGGCTGATGGAGGGGCCAGGATAGGACTGGAAATGGGCTGTTGGGGGTGCTAAGGTTGGAAATGGGCTGTGGTGGTGTAGCAGCAGATGAGCATGCAATAAATAAATCCAGGAGTCTTTTCAAGGATCCAAGCCAGTTTAATGTGCACATGGCTCAAGCAATAAGCAATTTCAAAATGGCTGAGCAATGGCTTCTAGTAAAACAACAACTTTTATAGCTTTCTTGTCCATTCTAAGCATAGGCAAACTTTTCATTGGTCCCAGTACCCCTCTCACCCATCTATTGGTCCCGGTACTGATATGGCTACCCAATCGGGACTCTGGTCTGGGCCCAGCACCTGGTTGCCCCCCTTCTAGTCCCAATTACAATGGTCAGTGTCTCCAACTTGTTACTTCTCTCCTCCAAGGTCGCTGAGCTTGTTAAAACATATGGGAAGCAGGGCACTGTAACCTTGCTTTTGCAGAGTTAATTAATTCCATAGAAGCTGTGCTCTCTTATCAGTACCAATTAGAGCTGTTTTCTGTCTTTTATAAGTTTCGTTTCTGCTTAGCTATGTTCAGTTAAACTGAGTTAAGTTTCAATTCTATGGTGTCATCATTCAGGGGGGTTTTCATTCCTCTGGGCCTAACTACAGGCTTCAGTTACAGGTCAAGCTGCTCAGGCCTGTCTGCTTAGTTCAATTAGCATGGATCATAGGCCGTCGCCTACCACATTCCCCCCTTTGATTATTCTCACCCGCATGTTAATAAGGTGTGAGAATCAAATCACATAATACTAGGTAAAGGTATCACTCTGTGGTATAGGGTAGTAAGTTCACATAGCTAGCATCTTTGTAGCTGTCTTACGCTCTACAGTGTTATTAATAACTGAAGTTATCATTTGCAAGCAAAATGGCAAGAAACAAGGGAGCAACAGGCAGATAGTCAAAGTCCATAGTTTGGCAAGAGTGGGAAAAAGAACTAAAGGATTAGAAGGTTCGGTTGCATCTTTGTTGTGCTGTCGTAAAGCTTCTGATTTAGACAGACCAGCTGTCCATCCTTCGTAGTAGATTGTGGTCCAGTCCGAACAAAACACAAACTGTCAACAATGGGGTGGGCCAATACCCACTCACTAGTAGTATTATGTAAATCAGTCTGATTGTATAGGATAGAATAGTTCAGTTCTTGCGTCTCCCAGGGCCACTGATCTCCCATCTTAGTTCCTCCACAATAGAAAACAGTCAGAAGTGTGGAGACTAGATGCTATTGCTCCAGTAAGTTCAAGAAACAAGTTCTGGTGGTGGTATGAGGAATTGCAACGGTGGCTTGCATAGCCTTGTAGAAAGTCAAGATCTAGAACAACTTTTGGATTGGAGAGTATACCAATGCAAGTATAGGAAGAATGATAAAACAAGGTCTGAGTGACCTTCGGTCCAGTTCATGTTGTACTTATACAGGCTGCCCAGGGAGATAAGGCAAAAGTCATTTCAAAGCACTCCAAGGCTGCTGCCAAAATAAAGCAATAATAATAATTCATAATGGGCATAGTCTCTGGAAAATTGGTGGAACTGTCGACTTCCACAACAGATAACAGATGTAGGGTTGATTGTAGATCCTCAAGCTTCTGCCGTACGTAGACCTACCAGCGTTTTGGCAGGAGTAGGGCTGTAGATTCCAAAGTATCACTGTCCTCTGGGATGTCTCAATTTCTTAAAATATCATAGCATAGTCTCTTAGGCTATTATTGCTTCCTTAGAGCAGTTCACTCTTTAGGAGATCAAAACAGTCTTTTCAGAGTATTTAAACACAGTCTCTTAGAAGATTCAATTTCTTAACACAACACAGTCTCTTTCTGATGATTGCAGGTTTTTTCAGATGCGAGGCTTACCTTCAGATAAACAAACAGTCTTGAAATAGTGCAGTTTCTGAGGGACCAATAAGTCTTAGGTCCGTGGTTGTTGTCGTAGGGTGAGGTGCAATGGAGTCTCAGGATGCTGTACAGTAGTCCAGTGATCAGGTTCAAGAGCAGCTGCTGGCTTCACTTGATTATGATGGGTCCAAGGTTCAAATTCTGCGACTTTTACTGCAGTTGGAGTTGTTGACAGGATGACGACATAGGGTCCCCTCCAATGCAGGGCTAACAGTATCTTTCTCCACTCTTTGATCCACACCGAGACTCCAGGCTTGAAAGGATGCAGGGGTGCAGGCAAATTGATGAGTAATCGATTTTGTACTCAGGTATGAAGACTTCTGCAAAACAGAACTTAAAACCAATAGTTCATGTCTAATAATTTCAGATCCTATCTGTCTCATATCTCCTTTTATTTCCTATACAATAGGCAGGGGTTGCCCATACAGAATCTCAAAAAAGGGAGACTCCTATAGACTTAGCAGGGGCTAAGTATATCCTAAGAAGGGCTATGGGAAGAACCTGGGGCCACTTCAGGTAAACCTCTTGGCAAAGTTTAGACAACTGAGATTTCAGGGTTCTATTCATACATTCTACTTTTCCTAAATTCTGAGATCTATAGGCAGTATGTATCTATTAATATCGATATCTTGGGCTATACTTAATGGACTTGCTTCCTAAGGTTATCCACCCTCATTCTTTGTACAGGGGCCCATATGCATGCAAGGTTGTAAGGGTATACTTGAAATCTGGGTACACATTTAGACAGGGCTCTTTTCCTATTGTTAGTGCTCTAGTGAGGACTATCAGTTCAGCTTTCTGTGGTGAAGTTTCTGGGGCCAGGGCTGAGGACTCAACTACCAAATCAGGGGTCACCACTGCATATCTAGCACAACAATGTCCATTGATGATGAAACTGCCTTCAGCCACAAAGAAAGTCTGTTCAGGGTTCTCCAGAGGGACATCAGTCAAATCCAGGTGGCTTGAGAATACAGTGTCCATAATTTCTAAACAGTCATGATCAGGGGATCAAGACCAACTGATAACAACATAGCAGGATTGAAAGCTTGACTGACCCTTCAGTTGTATCTGGGGTTTTCACACAACATACTCTAATATTTCAACATTCATAGATTTGTTAGCTAGTAATTTCCTTTGTAAAGGGATTTTTCTTTTAGTTTTTGCTTACTAGGAAGGCTGTAGCTGTAACAGCTTCTCAAATAAGGTCCAAGAGATTGAGTCAACACTCCCAGAACATTTCCTTGCGACTCATGAACATAGAGACTGCAAGGTTTTCTGGACATCGGGTAGACCCAGAACTGGTGATAACATCAGAGGGTTTTTCAAAGATCAAAAGACTGCATTCCTATTCAAGTCCCCATTCCAATGGAGACTTTTTCATTCCTTTGGTAGCTTGATACAATGTGATACAATGGTTTTGCTAGCAGCGCAAAATTGGGGATCCATATACAACAGTACCCTGTGGCACCCAAGAAGGCTCTCACTTGCCTCCTGGTGGTTGGAGTAGGAATACTGCATACAGCTGCTCTGCGTTCTGGTAAGGGTTCCAGGCGTCGAATTCCGCTGGACAACTGGAATCCTAGGTATTTAACTTGTTTGACATAATTATGCTTTGGCTCTTGAGACTTTGTATCCAGCCTCATTAAAAAGGTGCAAGAGTTCACTGGTGGCTGGTGGACATTCACTTTCTGAGTTGGTGGTAATCTTGTCTAGGTGAGTTGGGCCCTACCTCCTTGTAGTGGGGTCTTGGGCTAAGCGTATACAGAAAAAAACATCTTTTTAAGTCCAGAATGATGAAATGTATAGCTTCAGCAGAGATCAGCTCCAAGAGAATATAAGGATTTTGGTACCACTGGTTGTATAGTTTCAGCTGCATCATTCATTCTTTCTTAGATCCTGCACTGGGCGGTAATCACCTGTCCCAGGCTTCTTGACTGGCTTGAGGGTGACAATGGCAGGGGCTATGTTCTTCGCTAGGCCAGGTGGATTATCTTCTGCCCATCCTCCAGGTGGGGCTATGAGGTTGGTAAGTGTACAGCTTGTTGCTTTGGATGCAGGTGAATAGAACCACCATTCTTCTTCTTGGGACAGTTAACACCATCAGGCCAGCAGATTTTGAGTTTCATTTTTCCCCCTTCAACAAAGGATATCTGTGCTTGAAGCTTTGCAAGCAGGTCTCGGCCCAAAAAGTGGAATAGGGCATTCAGGCATATACAGGAACTGGTACATTATTATTTTTTTTTTTTTAGTTCACACATGTGGCTCTGCAGAAAAGGCTTTGCGAGAAAAACACAGGGGCTACTGGCTTAGTATTCTGCTCCTGTATCCCCCATAAAAGTCCATATATTGGTCCCCTATTTTTCAGACTGACTCCTGGGGACCCAGGGAAACTGGAGAGTCCGGTCTGGCCTAGTCTTCATCCATGCTGTAGCCCTCTTCGGCTGCCACTCACGCTATAGCTGCTTCACTCTCGTGCTGAAACACTGTGCTTGGTTTATTGTTTTATGACTTTGCAATCAAGTACTCCCTCGGGAGTCAAGATACGGGCATTCACTTCTCTAATGTCCTTCTTTTTCTATAATGGGCGCACTCACACCCAGTTTTCACATCCGCTGCTCCTTCGATTAGGAAAACTTCCACATCATCCAACTAAAATATCTGTTCTCTTTTTCCCATCTTACAATTTTTACATTCTCTGTCCTTCTTCAACAATCCACATACTTTCTGATAAACTTTCATTTAACCATTATGCCCGCAAATTCATCCAGTTCTTTGCAATTTCCGTTCATTAGTTCAATCAAGTCCTAAAACTTCTCAGTGTATAATGCAGTTTTTTTTTTTTCAGTTCTAAACAAGTCTGGTCAGCTGACTTTCACTTCTAGTCCGGAGGGGGTGGACATTCCCCTGTTGCAGAGGTGGCTAGCAAACTACTTGGGAATCTGTAGTCCCCCCCCTCTCCTGGATTCTGTTTCTCCTAGCAATGCTCTATCCCGGAGGTTGATTTTTTTTTTTTTTTTTAAGGATCCACTTCTCTGCTGTGGGCACATTAGTTCACGCCCACTGGGGGGGGGGGGGGTTGACATCATCGGTGGACTGGGCTCCATCCCCCCCTTAAGCACTCTGAACTGAACTACTTACAGAGAGAGAGAGAGAGACGAGACAGGATATCTAGAAATTCTGGGGCAAAATCCTGATTGGGACAGAGACATTTCATAATCTTCAGTAAATCCCTTACTGAAATTCTTGATCATACTTGAAAAGACACTTATTATTTCTGTAAACATAGGGCAGGCAGGAAACACTTAGATTGAGCACATACATCCATTATGCTTCTTATAGAGAGAACTATAGCTATCTGTCAGCATGTCTCTGCAAAAGAAATTATTTTTTTAGTTCAGGAAGCAAATATTTAAAATAGACATTCCGGATATTTTTCATAAAATACAGTACACCTTTCCCTTTTTTTTAAATACAGAAAAGCTAACTGATTTGTTCATTAGTAACCAGCACAGAGGGGAAGCATGCATTCAAATGACTTATACTCATTCATAAAAAGATAAACTTTGTTTTTAAAACTTTTGGTTAAACAGAGCTAGTGAAACCAGAGAAAAAACTAATTATAAATTCATCACGCTTCGATTAAATGAAGAGACTTTTCAAATCGGCAGTCCCTTTTCATTCCTAGGAGAAATTTCCTGCAGTCTCCAGCTGTCTCTCCAGAACCTTTTTTTTTTTTTTTTTAAGGATATGTGGAAGCCACACCCCTCTGCTCGCGGGGAAACAATTGAACTGTGCTCATAAAAAGAGACTTCTCATTCACATGGACAGAGATGCCAGAAAAAAACAATTTAAATCAATGTTAAGTCGTGATCTAATTACTTTGTAGATCAAAGGAAAAAAAAAAACAGTTCTTTATCATTTCCTATTTGAATCATAAAACACAGGGCAAAGCTAAGCCCACAAATATATTATACCTATCTGACCGGAATAACTAATCTTACCCTACACACTATAACTGAACTAAACCCGTCACCTCCTGGATAGTTCTGCAAAGTAACAGCAATATAACAGGCTCAATTGACTTAGAAATGCAGACAGAGCAGAGAATATAACTAAAAACTGTTTGCGGAGCTCTGATGATTAATACAACCTTCAAAACTAAAATTCTGACTAAATATTCTTATTGAATGGTACACAATACATGACCACAGCAGGAGGAACATTACTATCAGAACAAAGTGAATAAAAACAGGTAGAAAACAGGTATAATTGTCCTGATTAGTCCAGCAGCAGATCGTTGAAAAACATGCCTGCATAGGGTTAAACAGCACCAAACATTCTCCTGCACAGACACGCCCCCTGTCAGCTTTTTCACTGTGCTAAAACCAACTGGGTGAGACCAGCTTTTTGATTTCTAAAAATGACCGTAGGTGTTTTGGGTCTTCATTCTGCTCTATTAATACAATTTCTTAACCAGTGAACTGTCACAAAGTACTCAACATAATAATCTCACATTTATAACAGAAGGGAAACTCGTGGTTTCAACAGATAACAAAAATCAAATACACAGGACGGACAATACACCAAACGCTTCATCCGTTTCGCGACCTAGACGCAGTCACCCGACTAGGAACTGCGCTAGTCCAGAGTCCACTCTCGCTTGGTCCGTGCTGCCAGACCTCTCATTCACACTTCATTCACACAATCATGCTAGCAACGTATCTCAGAATGCATTCCTTTCTATCTATTCTGACTAGTCTTTTTCCCAATTACAAAAGGATGAGGGTTTCACCCGGCGAATTCCCATGCGGGGTTACTCGGCCCTTCCTTGAGAGGTGATCATGCTCTCTTACCAATTCCCAATATCTCGAGATTACAAATTCCAAGTTCCTGTCTGTTCTGACTAGACTAAATCATGATTTTTTTTTTTTTTTTAAACCGCTGTACCTCGCGAATACTCATGCAAGGATTTTCAAACAAAGACTTAAGTCTTACCAAACAAGAAGGACGATGGCTTCACCTCGCGCATACTCATGCAAGGTTAATAGGACCGTCCTTGAGAGGGGATCAGTGCTCTCATTACCAAATTCCAAATTCCAAGTTCCAAGTTCTCGAGATTACAAGTTACAAGTTTCAAACTGCAGTTCTAACTCATCTGTCCAGACAGGTTTTCAAAACTATACTTACCAGATCTGGTTCCCAAGCTTCTGAGTTGGATCCTGGACTCCCCCGGGTCGGAAGTGTTAGCCAGCTGGACTCAGTGCCTGCCGAGGCCAGGCAGAACTCCCTCCGATACAAGAGGATCGGTGGGCCCAGGGAGATTCCCCTGTGTCGGATTGGCATGGTTCCAACTGGACCAAACCTCAAGGCGAATTACGTGGATTTATTCACTTGAACACTATCCACCACTCGCACTTCTCGGCCAACGCACCAAGAATGTAGCAGCAGATGAGCATGCAATAAATAAATCCAGGAGTCTTTTCAAGGATCCAAGCCAGTTTAATGTGCACATGGCTCAAGCAATAAGCAATTTCAAAATGGCTGAGCAATGGCTTCTAGTAAAACAACAACTGTTATAGCTTTCTTGTCCATTCTAAGCATAGGCAAACTTTTCATTGGTCCCAGTACCCCTCTCACCCATCTATTGGTCCCGGTACTGATATGGCTACCCAATCGGGACTCTGGTCTGGGCCCAGCACCTGGTTGCCCCCCTTCTAGTCCCAATTACAATGGTCAGTGTCTCCAACTTGTTACTTCTCTCCTCCAAGGTCGCTGAGCTTGTTAAAACATATGGGAAGCAGGGCACTGTAACCTTGCTTTTTGCAGAGTTAATTAATTCCATAGAAGCTGTGCTCTCTTATCAGTACCAATTAGAGCTGTTTTCTGTCTTTTATAAGTTTCGTTTCTGCTTAGCTATGTTCAGTTAAACTGAGTTAAGTTTCAATTCTATGGTGTCATCATTCAGGGGGGTTTTCAATCCTCTGGGCCTAACTACAGGCTTCAGTTACAGGTCAAGCTGCTCAGGCCTGTCTGCTTAGTTCAATTAGCATGGATCATAGGCCGTCGCCTACCACAGTGGGGGCTTGAATTGAAATGGACTCATGGAGGGGCTAGAACTGGAAGTAGGCTCATGGGGGGCTTGGATTGGAAATGGGCTGAGTGGAGGGGAGCTAGGATTTGACATGGGCTGATGGTGGGGCTAGGAAAGGAATAGAAATGAGCTGATGGGGGGCTGGGATTGGAAATGAGCTGATGGAGGAACTGATAAGACTGGAAATGGGCTGATGGGCTGGGATTGGAAATGAACTGATGGATGGACTCGGATAGGACTGGAAATGGATGGGGGAGATAGGACTGGAAATGGGCTGATGGTGGGGCTAGGATAGGATTGGAAATGGGCTGATGCAGGGACAAGAAGGGAGCAGATGCTGGGTGGGGCTGGAACTAGAAAGGAGCTGATGTTGGGGGAGCATTAGAATGGGATGGAGCTGGGAGAGTGAAATGGAGAGGGGAAAAATATTTTGCGTGGGAGGGAAGACAAATCTACAATTGGCCGGATATTGGGAGAGTAAGTGGGGATTGAGGATGGAGGGATAAAATTTGAGTGGATGAAATAGGAATGAGGAAAGAGCAAAAGGAGAAAGATTAGTATGTTAAAGCAGATGTAGAGAGAGAATGGAAAAAGAAAACAAGAAGACAGAAGAAAGGACAAATGGACAGCAGATGGAGAGTTAGCAGAAGACACGAAGAAACCAGAAGAAAGTGGCTGGAACAATTGCAACTGAAAAAAAATGCACAAAAGGTAGAAAAATATCTCTTTATTTTGAATTTATTAACTGGAATATGTCAGATCTGGGAAATGTGCATCATTATTTTTTGCGCTTTGTTTAGTACAAGAGGAAATTAATTTATAGTTTTATTTCTACAGTGTTGTTGTTTATTCCAAGTTTGGCTTTTGGGGTTCCCAGTTTAATTATTGTCTTCCTGTTTCTAAATTGTGATTCCTTATTTGGTGATGGTCTATGTTCTGCATGTGTAAATGAGCTGAGGTATTCTGTTTATGTAATTCCTATTTGACATTGCCACTTGTTCTTTTCCCAGTAGGTCATGTATTATTGTTCTCTGAAATGTATTGGTTTAATATTTGCAGTGTTGCCTTTTGATAGGTAGGGTATGGTGCTTTGTGAGTCCTGGTAGTGCTGTTAGGATACGGCGGGTTTGCTATGGGTTCTAAATGGGCAGTGTTTGTAGTAGTTCCTAATGTGCCTGGCGGTTGGCACTGGATTATAGTAATGTAGAAATCGTTTAGTCTTTCTTTATCCATATGCTCATTAAGAGGCATGTTTACTAAAAGTTAGTGTATGGTAACATTATGCAAATATTTATGCAAATGAGGCCCCGCACCGAGTCTCCGCACATGGCCCCGCACCCCCCTTGGGCCGCCCCTGCAGGAGAGCCATGGAGGGGCCTGGAGAAACAGGGACTGGATGGTGGGGGCAGATGTTATGGAGGGACCTGCAGTAATAGGGACTGGATGGCAGAGGTGGGGGAGATGCTACGAAGGAGCCTGGAGAAATGGTGTAAATTCTACCCCAGCAGTCCCTACAGTGCAGCCGGGAGCCAGGGAAGGAGGAGCTCCTTGGGATCCTAGAGCAGGACCAAGCACGTGGAGTGGACTCCGAAGCCGCAGCGCCGGCCCCTCCTTCTCCCCCGTGCACCACCTCCAACAAGCTGCAGCGGCGTCGCGAGCGTGGAACTCCGGGGAAGGCGTCGCTTGTCCTCAGGCGCAACTCCGGGTTAGCAGCCGCTCGGCCCGGGCCTGGCCCCGGTTGCTAGGGACTCGCGGGCAGAGCGGCTGCTGCCCGCCCCCGGGGGGGTTCCTGTGCCTCTGCGCATGCCGGGCCCCGGGGGTGGGCGCTGCAATGCCACAGCACGAGCGCCGGGATGCAGCGGGCTAGCGAGGGTCCCTCCGGGGGCTGCCGGACTCCGGCCTGGCCTTCGCCTTGCTTACAGTACGGGGGGGCACAGTGAGGACAGGGACGTCCTTTTGCACTGAGACGCATCCAAGGGGCCTAGTGGGACATAAGGGCCGGGGCAGGGAGCTGTAGAGTCTCGGCGGGGGCTTTACATGATTGTTGGAGAGCAACAGTCACTTCGCTTTGAGCCAGTCTCCAGCTGTATTAACCGTGAGACTGGAGGCTGCTTCCTTTCTCTATAGCGAGGTGCCTGTGCTAGGCGCGGATTTAGACATTGGCAATTTTCTAGGAGGGCCCCAGATTTTGAAGGTGGCCAAAGAGGAGACTCTATCTGCTTACTTTGGGTCTATATGCATGGCCACCACTGTGTCATTACGGTCTTCCTCCACTCCAGTCTTTGAGATCTCAGACTTCCCCATACACACGCTCTCTTTGATCGTGTTTCTGCTTAATGGTTCGTAGGAAAGGCAGACTGGATAGGCCATGTAGTCTTTATCTCCTATCATGTTTCATTACTGTCTGATTTTGCCTATGGCTGCCAAAATCTTAAATCCGGCACTGGTCTTTTGGCTTGGGCAGTTAACTCACAATAATGTCCCAGGCATTGTCTTCTATTGGACATTAATCTAGCGCAGGGGTTCTCAACCCAGTCATCGGGACACATCTAGCCAGTCAGGTTTTCAGAATAACTACAATGAATATGCATGACAGATTTGCATATACTGTAATAGAAGCAGTGCGTGCAAATCTCTCTCATGCATTTTCATTCTGGTTATCCTTCTACTGGAGGCATGCCTAACCAGCAGGGTTTTCAGAATTACTACACTGAATGATGATGAGGTAGATTTGCATAAAATGGGTCTCCAATAAAAGCAAATTTATCTCATGCATAATCATGGTAGTAATTTGAAAACCCAACTGGCTAGGTGTGCCTCCAGGAGAGTGTTGGGAAGCACTGATCTAAAGTAACTGAAGTGAAATGATGTAACAAACTTTTTTTTTCCCTTTGCCTTTTTTTTAAACAGGTAGATACCCTGATTTCAGCCCTCAAGCTCTCTGAGTGATCCCAGTGTGAAAATGTCATGGGCAGCCAGTGAAACTGGAACTGAAACTGAGGAGCTGGAGGAACTGGTAAGGAAATAATCAATTGTATAAAGACTGTTAAATGGGACCTGATACTGAGCCTGTGGCGGTCAGCCCTTTCCAAAGCACCTGACTGCTGTGGGCAAAAGTAAAACTGGATATTTCGCACTGGAGCCTGTCCAGCACTAAATAATCTGGTTTTGCCGCCGGCAGTTTTGGCTGTCCAGTCAGTGGTGATATTCAGCTGCTAAGACAGAGCCTGCTCTCCCTGCATCAGCTCCGTCTCCACAGTCGCACCGGCTTTCAGAGCGCGAAGGGAGACTAGTTTCCCTTTCGTGGCTCTGTTAAGCCCACAGGGGCTGATGGGACTTTCCCATCAGCCCCCGCAGGCTTAACAGA
The DNA here is from genome assembly GCA_033557465.1 of Ichthyophis bannanicus. Classification (NCBI taxonomy): domain Eukaryota; kingdom Metazoa; phylum Chordata; class Amphibia; order Gymnophiona; family Ichthyophiidae; genus Ichthyophis; species Ichthyophis bannanicus. The sequence goes on along the minus strand of CM066044.1, from coordinate 43,185,622 downwards.
GCCGCGAGGGAGAAACTCTCCTTTCGCGCTCTGAAAGCCGGTGCGACTGCGAAGATGGAGCTGATGCAGGGAGGGCAGGCTCTGTCGGGCAGTGGGGGGCCCCGCGGGATATTCGATTTTGCTGTTGCTGCAGCAGCAGACAGCTTTTTTAAAATTTTCCCTGGGCTGTTGGGGTGGGAGTTAGGACTGGAAATGGGCTAATGGGGTTAGGACTGGAAGAGGGCTGATAGGGGGTTAGGACTGGTAATGGGCTATGAGGAGCTAAGTCTGGAAATGGGGTGATGGGGGTTAGGACTGGTAATGGGCTATGGGGGGGGCTAAGACTGGAAATGAGCTGATGGGGTTAAGACTGGGAGTGGGCTGATGGGGGGTTAGGACTAGTAATGGGCTATGGGGGGGGGCTTAAACTGAAAATTGGGTGATGGGGGGTTAGGACTGGAAATGGGCTGATGGGATTAGGACTGAGAGTGGGCTGATGGGGACTTAGGACTGGTAATAGACTATGGGGGGGCTAGGACGGGTAGTGGGTTGGGGGGATTCCTAAGACTGAAAATGGGCTGAGTGGAAGGGAAGGCTTGAACTGCAAATAGCTGATGGGGACGGGGGCTTGGAATGGAAATGGGCGGAGGGGACGGGCCGGCTTGAACTGCAAATAGCTGATGGGGAGGGGGGCTTGGAATGGAAATGGGTTGTGAGGGGAGGGAACTAGGACAGGAAATGGGCTGATGGAGGCGCTAGGATAGGACTGGGAATTGGGTGTTGGGGGGAGCTAAGATTGGAAATGGGCTGTGGTGGGGGCTTGGATTGAAATGGACTCATGGAGAGGCTAGAACTGGAAGTAGGCTCATGGGGGGCTTGGATTGAAATGGACTCATGGAGAGGCTAGAACTGGAAGTAGGCTCATGGGGGGCTTGGATTTGACATGGGCTGATGGTGGGGCTAGGAAATGACTGAAATGGGCTGATGGGGGGGCTGGGATTGGAAATGAGCTGATAGAGGGACTCGGATAGGACTGGAAATGAATGGGGGACTGGAAATGGGCTGATGCGGGGACTAGAAGGGAGTGGATGCTGGGTGGGGCTGGAACTAGAAGGGAGCTGATGTTGGGGAGGATTAGAATGGCATGGAGCTGGGAGAGTGACATGGAGAGGGGAAAAATATTTTGTGTGGGAGGGAAGAAAAATCTACAATTGGCCGGGTATTGGGAGAGTAAGTGGGGAGTGGGGATTGAGGATGGAGGGGTAAAATTTGAGTGGATGAAATAGGAATGAGGAAAGAGCAAAAGGAGAAAGATTAGTATGTTAAAGCAGATGTAGAGAGAGAATGGAAAAAAAACTGGAAGAGAGAAGAAAGGACAAATGGACAGCAGATGATGGAGAGTTAGCAGAAGACACGAAGAAACCAGAAGAAAGTGGCTGGAGCAATTGCAACTGAAAAAAATGCACAGAAGGTAGCAAAATATCTCTTTATTTTGAATTTATTAACTGGAATATGTCAGCTTTGGGAAATGTGCATCATTAACGTCTGCGCTTTGTTTAGTACAAGAGGAAATTAATTTATAGTTTTATTTCTACAGTGTTGTTGTACATTCCAAGTTTGGCTTTTGGGGTTCCCAGTTTAATTATTGTCTTCCTGTTTCTAAATTGTGATTACTTGTTTGGTGATGGTCTATGTTCTGCATGTGTAACTGAGCTGAGGTATTCTGTTTATGTAATTCCTATTTAACATTGCCACTTGTTCTCTTTCCCCAGTAGGTCATGTATTCTTATTCTCTGAAATGTATTGGTTTAATATTTGCAGTGTTGCCTTTTGATAGGTAGAGTATGGTGCTTTGTGAGTCCTGGTAGTGCTGTTAGGATATGGCGGGTTTGCTATGGGTTCTAAATGGGCAGTGTTTGTAGTAGTTCCTAATGTGCCTGGCTGTTGGCACTGGATTATAGTAATGTAGAAATCTTTTAGTCTTTCTTTATCCATACACTCATTAAGAGGCATGTTTACTAAAAGTTAGTGTATGGTAACATTATACAAATATTTATGCAAATGAGGCCCCGCACCGAGTCTCCGCACATGGCCCCGCACCCCCCTTGGGCCGCCCCTGGTCTCCATCAGATGGTTTTGAGCTTCTGTGCAGGCTAGACTCCACTGTAGGACACATTTTTTACAGAAAAAAAAATTGGCTTTAAATTGGAAGGAAAGGTACTGCTTCGCTAAGGACCCCATGCTGTTTACAGCCTTTGTGGGCTGTGAGGTACAGAACCAGTTGGTCTGGGTCCCGCCCCCTGTTTTCTCCACCCCAATCTCTGGAGCACTCTGATCCTCCTGTGGAATATTCTGTTTCTTCTCCCCAGCTCTTGGGAGAGGGCCTGGGGTATACTGCCGCAGTGAAGAATGGCCCTTTACATTTCTAAATTTAAAAAAAAAAGACAGAAGAGAGGGAGGTTGGACAGGCTCCTTTCTGTACCGCAGCAATAAGGGAGCACAGACTGCGGTCGGGTAAGCAGCGGCCAAGTGGCAGCCGAGTGAGGTGAGAAGGGCTGTTTAGCTGCATGGTCTGTGGGAAACGACGCAGATTCTTGTCTGGGGGCCAGGTTTTGTTGCAAATGCAAGGCAGAAAGCTGCGCCGCAGACGATTTGCTCCAGGGCCAGAGTCAAGTTGAAACGGAGGCTCCTCTGGCTACAGGCAGTGAAACAAAGCAACAGCCAGCTTCTTCTAAGACACAGGAGCCTGCGGTTTTGGCGGGAACCACGGCCATGCGGCAGTCAGTTCAGAATCGGTGGACCCAATGGCCATTCCTAGGTTCCCTGGGGAGCAGACAATGCAAGGGGAGACCCCAGGGAGCTGATGGCAGTGGAGGGGGTTCCCTTGTCCCTGGAATTTGTGCTGCGTATTCACCAAGCCTTCTGCATGAAGCAGGGGCTAGTGCAAGGCTCTCCTAGCATTGCAGGTAGTAGTGGAGGAACAGGGGACTCGAGGCCTGGCTTCAAAGACACCATAGAGTTGCCATCTAAGCACCGGTGGGTGGAAGAGGAATCCTGGGAAGACCAAGGCTTAGTGGTATTGGGGGGCTCAGAAGACCCCTTGGAAGGGACGTTGGGATCTCTCCGGGGATGAGTTAGTGGTTGGAGAGCTTCAACCAGGGGAAGATCCAGCTGCAATTAGTGTTTTGATGTGAGGAGTTGGCATCCCTACTTTCCCAGTCATTGTCGGCCGTAAATATTGTGGTGGAAGGTGCTCTTGCAAAGGAGAGGTCTTTGGAGGATCCGATGCTGCAGGGTATATGGAAGCACTCAATCTTCTTTCTGCCACTGGAGGAAAAGGATCTTTTGCGGTTTCCAAAGGTGGATGCCTTGGTTTCCACAGTTACAAAGAAGACGACTATTCCAATGGAGGGCAGGGTGGCCTTAAAGGATGCCCGGGATCAGAATCTGGAAATGATGTTGAAATAGTACTTTGAGGTTTCGGCTCTAGTGTTGTAAGCGTCAGTTTGTGAGGCCTACGTGGCTAGAGTATGTTTGTGCTGGCCCAAGCAGGGATGGCCAAGGGTGATGTGGGGACATGTATGGAGACTCATTGTGGGGCCTCATTTGCATATCCACTAGACCTCATTTGCGTAAATTTAATTTTATTGTAAAATGTATATGTTACCCATCTAAAATTTTAGGCGGCTTTCAAAGGAGCCCTTCATACGCCTCTTTTTTTCTCTTGGCAATGACTTAGAGGCATGTTTACTAAATATTAAACATAAGAACCTAAGATATGCCATACTAGGTCAGACCAAGGTCCATCGAGCCTAGTATCCTGTTTCCAACAGTGGCCAATCTAAGTCACAGGTACCTAGCAGTTTTCCCAGAAGACACAGGTTCCACAATGCTTGTATTTGGACAAGCAGTGGATTTTCTGGGTCCCCTTTAATAATAGTTTATGGACCTTTCCTCCAGGAACTTGTCCAAAGCTTTTTTAAAAGCAGCTACACTAGCAGCTTTCAATACATCTTAAGAACATGCCATACTGGGTCAGACCAAGGTTCTTCAAGCCCATTATCCTGTTTCCAACAGTGGCCAATCTAGTTCATAAGTACCTAGCAGTTTTCCCAAAAGACACAGGTTCCACAATGCTTGTATTGGGTCAAGCAGTGATAGGTTCCTTTTATGGTTTACGGACCTTTCCTCCAGGAACTTGTCCAAACATTTCTTAAACTCAGCTACACTAACAGCTTTTACTACATCTTTCGGTAACAAATTCCAGAGTTTGATTACACGTTGAGTGAAAAAAGTATTTTCTCTTATTAGCCTTAAATAGGTTACCCTGTAGCTTCATTGCATGTCCCCCTTGTCCTTCTATATTCTGATGACGTAAACAATCGATCTACGTTTACCTGTTCCACTCCATTCATTAATTTATAGACCTCTGTCATATCTCCCCTCAGCCGTCTCTTTTCCAGGTTGAAGAGTCTTAACCTTCTTAGCCTCTCTTCATAGGGGTATCCTTCCATCCCCTTTAACATTTTGGTGGCTCTTCTCTGTACCTTTCTAATAATGCTATATACGTTTTAAGATACGGTGACCAGAATTGCACACAATATTCAAGGTGCATTCGCACCATGGAACGATACAGAGACATTATAATATCCTTTGTTTTATTTTCCATTCCTTTCCTTACGATACCTAGCATTCTACTTGCTCTCTTCGCCGCTGCTGCACACTGGGCAGAGGGATTTAATATGTTATCCACGATGACGCCTAAATCTTTTTCCTGAGTGGTGGTTCCTAATGTGGAACCTTGCATCATGAACCATAGTCTGGGTTGTTCATTCCTAGGTGCATAACTTTGCACTTGTCCACATTAAATTTCATCTGCCCTTTGGATGCCCAGTCTTCCAGTTTATCAAGATCCTTTTGCAATTTTCCACAATCCTCATGGGTTTTAACAACTTTATATAGTTTTGTGTCATTTGCAAATTTGATAACTTCACTCGTTATTCCCATTTCCAGATCATTTATGAATATGTTAAAAAGCAGCAGACCCAGCACAGATCCCTGGGGTACTCCGCTATTCACCTTTCTCCATTGGGAAAATTGGCCATTTAGCACTACCCTCTGCTTTCTATCTCTTAACCAGTTCCTAATCCACAATAGTACACTTCTTCCTATCCCATGACTTCTTATTTTTGCCAAAAGTCTCTGAGGGACCTTGTCAAAGGCTTTCTGAAAGTCCAGATATACTATATCAACTGACTCACCTTTGTTTACCTGTTTATTCATACCTTCAGAAAAACATAACAGATTAGTAAGACAAGATCTTCCTTATCTAAAGCCATGTTGGCTGTCTCCCATTAAGCCATGACTATCTACATGTTCAGTAATTTTGTTCTTTATGATGGTTTCTACCATTTTTCCTGGTACCGATGCAGGCTCACCGGTCTGTAGTTTCCAGGATCACCCCTGGAACCCTTTTTAAAAATTGTTGTTACATTGGCCATCCTCCAATCTTCAGGTAGTACAGATGATTTCAGTGATAGTTCACAGATTACTAATAGCAGGTCTGAAATCTCATATTTGAGTTCTTTCAACACCCTTGGATGTATACCATCCAGTCTAGGTGATTTGCTACTCTTCAGTTTATCAAATAGTTGTAATACATCTTCCCGGTGTATCAATATTTCTTTCAATTCTTCCACAGTATCTCCTTTAAATACCACTTCAGTCATGGGCAATGTTCCCTCTAATTTTCTGTAGGCTGTGTGCTTATAAAATATCAGCTGTACAGCTTTTGAAGGAAGGTTAAATTTTTGTGCTCCGCATAACGACACTCGGAGTTATATACTTTAAAATTTGACTACACGTCAGAATACAGTATGTACACCACATTGATTACACTAGAAAATATTGTAGAACTTGTGAAAACCGTAAATAGAAAACACAGACGTCTTAAAATTTAAAAGTTGTGTATCAGAATCAGAACCGTAATTTTTGTGCGCTCTGTTGTAAAGTATGTGCGCTCGCTCGGCAAGGTGTGTGCGCGCGCACAGCCTAGAGGGAACAGTGGTCATGGGTAACATCCCTACATCTTCCTCAGTAAAGACTGAAGCAAAGAATTCATTCAGTCTCTCTGCTATGGCCTTGTCCCCTCTTAATGCCCCTTTTACCCTAAGAGGGGACAAGGCCACCAATAACGAATCCCAGTGTTTGATTGCACATTGAGTGAAAAAATATTTTCTCTTATTAGTCTTATATAGGTTACACTGTAGCTTCATTGCATGTCCCCTAGTCTTTCTACATTTTGATGGAGTAAACAATGAATCTGCGTTAATTTATAAACCTCTATCATATCTCCCCTCAGCCATCTCTTTTCCAGATTGAAGAGCCCTAACCTTTTTAGCCTCTCCTCATAGGGGTATCCTTCGATCTCCTTTATCATTTTGGTGGCTCTTCTCTGTACCTTTTCTAATTCCGCTATATCCTTTTTAAGATACGGCGATCGGAATTGCACACAGAATTCGAGGTGTGGTCGCACCATGGAATGATACTCAAAAAGCACTTTACTGCAGTCCGGCGATAAAGCGCTAGCAGTCCTGTGTAAGTTTTGACATCCGTGATATGCATTAAGTGCCACTGCGCCAATAGAAATAAATGGGTGTTCCTGCAATTAACGCACATTAACATTTGTGAATGCTCATTAACTTTTAGTAAACACGCCTCTTAATGAGTGTCTGAATACCATTTGCATGGGCAGTGAGAATAAAGAAATTCTACCAGATTTCTGTATTACTATACCAACTGCCAGGCACATTAAGAAGTATTATAAACCCTGCCCATTTAGAACCCATAGCAAACCTGCCATATCATAACAGCACTATCAGGACTCACAGCACCAACCCGACCTATCAAACAGCAACACTGCATATATTAAGCCAATACATCTCACTGGGAACAAGTGGGACTGTTAAATAGAAACTACATGAACAGAATACCGCAACTCGGTTACACATGCAAAACACAGACCATCATGAAACACAGAACAAGGGATCACAATTTAGAAATACGAAGACAGTATTTAAACTGGGAACTCCAAAAGCCAAGCTTGGAATGTACAACACTGGAGAAATAGAACTATAAATTAATTTTCTCTTGTACAAACAAAATGCAAATTGTTATCGTTGCATGTATTCCAGTTAATAAATTCAAAAGAAAAAAGTATTTTTCTACGTTTTGTTGTTTGGGTATTTTTTAGTTGCTATTGCTCCAGTCACTTTCTTCTGGTTTCTTTGTGTCTTCTGCTAACTCTCCATTGTCTGCTGTCCATTTGTCCTTTCTTCTTTCTTCTAGTTTTTTCCTTTCTCTCTCTACATCTGCTCTAACATATGATCTTTTGCTTTTTCCTCCTTTTCTTTATTCCTTTTTCATCCACTCAAATTTCACCCTTTCATCCTCAATCTCCAATACCCAGCCAATCGTAGCTTTTTCTCCCACACAAAATATATTTTTCCATCTCCATCCTCATTCCCCAGCTTCTTTTTTTCTCTGCCAGCCCCATCCCCCTTCTAGTCCTCTCCTAACATCAGCTCCCTTCTAGTTTCAGCCCCTCTCAACATCTGTTCCCTTCCAGTCCCATTCTCCCCTCCCCCATCAGCCCATTTGTAGCCCTAGCCCCCAGTCTTCTTCCAGAGACAGCAGCTCTCTCCTTCCCCTTAACAGCCTTTTTTTGGTCCTATTCCCCCATCAGCCCATTCCAGTGCTAGCCCCCCCATCAGTCAATTTCCAGTCCTAGCCCCCCCTGATCAGCCCATTACCAGTCCTAACCCTTCCCCCACTGATCAGCCCATTTCCAATCCTAGCCCCCCCCCCTCCCTGGAAGAGCCCCATGCCTGCCTGACTGGCTTCAGAGGGAGCCGGGGAGGCCTGAGGCCCGAAGCCCAGTGCCCTGACTTACCTCTATAGAGCTGCAAGAAAGAACAGTATTTTCCTCCTTTCCTGCAGCTCTGTTAAAGTTGAGCCCGCAGGTGTGTTGAGTGTCGGGAGCTTAAACGGAGGCATTTCCTGTCTCACAAACATTTGGTGAGAATCACCCTTGATGAAGCTGGGAACAGTGAAACAGAGATCTTTGTTGGGTGATCGTGGGTGATCTGTCTGCCTGAAGAGCTGACTGTTGCAAGCTAAGTACTTTTGAGCAATTGTTTGTGGCCATTTGTTGCCCCCTCTAGTTAAGTCTGCTATTTTTTGTTGCAGGAGAATTGGTACTGTTAAGTGGTGGTGAAATGATAGTGTTCACTCTTTTTTTGTGGAAATGCTTTATTTTGATGAAGTTTACTTATTTTATTGAAATATAATTGACAAAGATTTGGTCTCCAAATTCAATAATAAAAATTATAATCTGAGAGTTTTTCTGGCTGGTGATAGTGAACAAACGTATCCCCTTCGGGCAGGTTCCTAGCATATAGAGAGAATATGATAGAACTACTGAGGCCTTTTCTCTCCGTTTAAAATGATTTTGAAAAAGTTAAGTCGTATATTTTTAATTAAGGTGGCTGTTCAGGCAGACTGATGAAGTTGATCAGTGTTTAGGAGTATTAGGTTTGACCTTGATAACTTTAGTTGATTGTTTGTTAGAGTTATAATTTATGTGTATGTGACCAGGGTTTTTTTTGGTTGGTGGGTTTTATTACCACTAGGGTGGGATTTGTTTTGTTTGCAAAGTAGATGTATGCCATTGCACATACTTCTGTGCATTGTGCAGTTTAATAAGAGCATTTTACATGCGTCTATTGCCACATATACGCTAAACTGGCTTTATAAAGTTGCTCCCTTAGTGTTCTGCTCTGTCCTGCTCAGTTTATGGTCCTCTCTCTCTGAAATTTATTACTTCCCCATAGTCCCTGTGCAGGTTTCTCACCAGAGTGTCCTATCTAGTTCTCCAGCATCTTTACTATTCTGAAAGATGGTACAAACTGATACAACTTGGCATTATTTAGTGCACTGTATCTCATTGTATTTGATTTATTTAATATAATATTCCTTCTCATAAATAACATTGAGACAGGTTGCAAACAAAAATATATATAATAAAAATAAAGCCATAAAATAATAATATCTCTCAATTTCTGTCAATCTAGGGTAAAGCAGCTTTTTAGGAAAATTCTGTTTATTGCTGAACATAATATACAGACACACAACATACCCTCAGTGGTTGGTGACTCTTACACCCACCGAGAGCAACAGCCTTGACGTTATTTACATTTTTGATTTATTCCCCCTCCCCCCCTTTACCCTCCCTCCACGCCCCCTCCCCTAATTTATGTTACAGTCAGCCCATAATCATTACAATCCATAATCCAGGTATTCAATGACATTAACAATACATACTTTCTAGAACATTACATGTGTTCCAAAACACAGTAGAACCCCAATTCACCTCCCTCAACTTGTACAGTAACAGAGAACCTCCTGAATATCTACCCTTTATCGTGTTGAAATTTGTTTACTCGGTATATGTTATCATTATAAAGAAACAATAGTATTTTGTTTTATTACTCATGTATTTCCTTATCACCTTTACACTCTACCCTCTTCACTCACCTGCATCCCCTTCCCTATCTCCCACCCCCCAACCCTCCCCTCCCTCTAGGTGCTTCGCGCATCCCCTCCTCCCTTCCTTCTCTGCTACCTGACCACAGTGATTAAGTACTCTACTACATGCTCCAGGCGTCAAGGTAGAGGCCCCATTCTTCTAAAAATTATCACATGGCCAAGCGGTCCTAGCCCGCTCCCGTTCCATCAAGAGAACATCATATAGAGCCTCTCTCTATCGCCAGTATCCTGGCCCCCTCGGGGCCAGCCAAGCCTGGAGAATCTCTTTGCGGGCTAAAGCAGTTCTAATCGGATCCAAAGCCGGGTAACCCCACTAGGTCCTGACTCTCAGGCCATATATCCAAGAACATAATCTCAGGAGACAAACGCCCCACCTCACGGTACAGAGTTTGAATAAACCTTTCCAGTTTAGCCCAAAAATTCTGCACTACCTTACAATGCCAAAACATTTGACCTAATGTCGCTGCCACCACTTTACATCTAGGGCAATCGTCCGATTTTGCTACTCCAACTCGCCAGGCCCCCTTAGGGGCAAAGAACGTCCTTCGCAGCAACTTGTACTGCATATCTCTCAAGGTCACCTGAGTGGTAAGAGATACCATCCCCTCCATCGCCTTTAACAATTCCTGCCCACCAATTCTTAAGTTCAAATCTTGTCTCCACTGTTCCGCCAGCTTCGTTACAACCACTCCTGGCAACAATCCCACTATGGCTCTTTGGATAGTCAATATCCTTATCCGCATCTCTCTGCCCATTAATACTTCCTCTATCTTGGAACAAAAACTATCCTGCAGTGCTCCCATTGGGAGTGCAGATATATAGCTTCGCACTTGTAGATAGAAGAACATATCTGCCCCTCGTAATTCATATTGTTGCCTCATTGCATCAAAGGAAGCAATCCCTCCCTCAAGTGAAAGACACTGCTCTATGTTAACTATCCCTTTCCTCTCCCATTCCCCAAATCTAGCTATGTCAATCCCAAGACTAAAATTCCCATTACTCTGGATCAGTAAATACGATGATACAGAAGATGAATGACCAAGTAGTTTAGTGATATAATGCCAAGCCTGTTTCACCAATCAATATCAAAAAGTCAAAACAGAAAAAGCCAGAAAAACAGCCTATTAAACCTCAGTGATCTAACAAAAACCAAAAATCCTAAGGGAAAGTACAAATTTTTTAATGTCGGGATCCGCGGACAAGAGCTGGGGAGAGGAGAAACCCCCCACTCAGTGTCAGCAGAGGCCTTTTATTTATTTTATCAAAACCCTAACAAATAAACTCAGTAGTGAAAATCACTTATCTGATAAAAACCAACGGGCAGCAAAACTCCAGACAGCGACATGCATGTTTCGAGCCGCCAAGGCTCTGTATCAAGCTGGTTTCAAAATGTGCACGCCCTGAAAAACGCTGAACACTTCCGGCGATTTAAATACCCAAGCGCAGTTCAAATGGCTGCCGACACATACGTAAGCGTTACGTCAGACTGTTTCACCGGCAGCAACTGTCTATTGGCTTTCACCTCCGGTGGGCATTGTGACGAGGTCACGTGTAAAATATACCGCAGATGATAGGAAGCAGCTAATCTCCGCTTGTATGCGAGAGGCATATAATTGGATGTGTCCCACAACCAGTCTTGTACATTTCTCAGTATACATGCCATATTATACCTAGTCAAATCTGGCAATCCCATTCCCCCTCTGTCCCATGAGTTCTACAGTAGTTTCAGCCTAATTCTAGGTCGTTTACCCCCCCCCCCCCAAAGGAGAACATTCAAGTGCCTTTCCAGTTTTCTCATATCCCCACTTTTCACCACCACCGGCAAGGTTTGTAACATATAAAGCCACTTCGGGAACAAAACCATTTTGTACAGCGCTATTCTACCACCGAGCAATAAAGTTAAATCTCTCCATCTCTGCACTTTCTGCCTTGATTGCTCCAATAACAATCAAATGTTAACCTCATATAGATCAGACAAATTAGCCGTTAATTGAACCCCTAAATACTTAAATTTTTTATTCGCCCATTTCAACGGAAAAGATCCTGGCCAAGCTCTGGACAGGTCTTGACCCAAGGAGAGAGCCTCTGACTTATCTAAGTTAAGCTTCAATCCTGAACAAGAACCATACTCCTCGAACAATTTCAGGAGAGGAGGAAGCCCCCCCACACAGGATCTACTAAGTGTACCAATATGTCATCTGCAAATGCTGCAACCCTGTATTCCTCTTCCTTCCCGATCTTAACCCCCACAATTTCCCTATGAGTGCGAATCAGGTGCAGCAGGGGCTCCAGGGTCAACACGAACAACAACGGTGAGAGCGGACATCCCTGCCGCGTCCTTCGCCATAGTGGGAAAGTTTGAGTATAGTTACCATTAACCAAGATGGCCCCACAGGGTTTCACATATAATAAATGGATGAGATCCAGGAAATATCCCACAAGACCAATCTTCTCCAGAACCTGAAACATAAATGTCCAGCTAACTCGATCAAATGCCTTTTCAGCATTGAAGCTGATTAGCAATGATGTTATTCCCCTCTGCTCACTAAGACACATAGACGCCAGAATACGTTGAAGGTACTCTGCCACAGCCCTCCCTTTAACAAATCCCACTTAGGTATCTTGTACTAAATTTGGGAGGAAGTTGGCCAGGCGATCTGGCATAATCCTTGGCCATTATCTTGATGTCAACATTCAATAGTGAAATGGGGGGATAAGAGGCCGCCAGGGTCGGGTCTCTGCCTGGCTTAGCAATGACCATAATAAGTGCCTTATTAGGGTCATACGAGAAATGACCTTGCCCTACCAAATCATTATAGTACTCGGATAACAGAATTGCCACCTTCTCTTGCAACAACTTATAGAATTCTCCTCGCATTCCATCTGGTCCTGGGGCCTTACCGTTATGCAGACCTTTTATTATCCGTTGAACTTCTCTCGGCTCAATCAGAGTGTTCAACCATGCCACCTGTTCTATAGTTAATCCCAGTAACTCCAGTTTCTGAAGAAATTCTCCTACCAAGACTTCCTGGACTTCATCCGCCTGATATGGTCTCATAAAAATCCATAAAGACGTGTTAAACCCCTTCCTGGGTACTCTGCAAGTTGCTGGCTTCATCTCTTAATGCTCCCACACTTTGTGACCTTGTTTGAGTCCTAATGAGGGAAGACAAAAGCCTACCAGCTTTATTACCAAAATGAAAGAGGCGATAGCGGTAGAAAAACATTGATTTCTGCGCTCTGGTATGCAGGACCGAATTCAACTCCTGCTATATGTTTAGCACCTCTCTTTTGTTGGCCATGGAGGTCCTCTCCACAAACCGACGTCTAGCCCTGCCGCAAGGCCTTCTCAAGTTGTATAATTTGACTATTTATCCTCCTGCGTCGTTGCTGCACATACGCAATTATGTCCCCTTGAAGAACCGCCTTCCCTGCCTCCCAGAACATGGCTGGATTGTTAACATGTTGACCATTAAATTGGGCATATTCCTCCCACCGGGCTCTAAGGAAAGCCGGGAAATGCCCATCTCCCATTACTTCCAAAGGAAACCGCCAGAAAGGTCTCAGCCCCGGCCTCCCGACTTCCAACGCAAGCACAGTCATCGCATGGTCTGAAATTATGATAGGCCCGATATCTATTCTACTGACTTTGTGAAAACGTTTTGAAGAAATAAGAAAGTAGTCCAGCCTAGACCAAGTGCCATGGGTGTGTGACAGGTGAGTATAATCCTGCTCAGTGGGGTGAAGGACCTGCCAAACATCTAGATCATCATATCCCTCACATATTCCTCGAAGTCGTTTCCCAACCTCTCACCCTGCGGCCCTCCTCTCCCAGAGCAGTCCATCACACTATCCAAAGTACAATTGAAATCACCCCCCAATCACTATATTGGTACCTCCCCCTTTTGCAATACATTGGACCAATCCCTGAAAGAAAGATGCTTTATAAGTGTTTGGACCATATATAGAACCTATTACCAACTTCTGTCTCAAAATTTCCCCATGGATGAATACATATCTTCCAGCCAGATCCGCCATACTATGAGTCACTTTGAGATCCAGCCCTTTCCGAACTAATATCGCTACCCCTCCCTTCCGTCCTCTCGCTGGCACCCCATACACCTCCCTTACTCAACCTTTACCAAGCTTCACGTGTTCTTCTGCGGATTGGTGTGCCTCCTTCTTCAGAGCTATGTCTGCATGGCATTCCCTTAATCTTTTTAGGAGCTTTTATCTCTTCACCAGGGACCCAATACCACAGACATTCCATGTATTATTTTTAACTCCCCCCCCAAAAAACTCCTGTAGTCTTACTCTAGCTGATATCTCATATTCCTTCATTTCAGTGTTGTCCCCTCCCAGCCTAGAGTCCACCACCCCTCGCATCATATTTACTAATACCTTTACCTGACCCTTCCTTACGAAGCACCTACCCTTCTTCCCCTGTCCCCACCCAGATCCCCCTCCCTCCCAAAAATTCTCCCTATCTTCCCTTTGATCCTCTCCCTCGTCCATCTGCAGCAACCCTATGGTCTCTCTCCTTGAGATCACATTGGTCTCCAGGGACCCCCGCCTGCTTGCCTACTCTAGGGCTCCACTTCCCTCCCAAGCGTATCTTCTCTCTCTCACTTCACCACCCGCCTTCTCCCCTGCCTCCATGGAGTGGAGGAGTAGCCTAGTGGTTAGAGCTCTGGCTTGGGAACCAAGAGACCCAGGGTTCAATTCCCACTAGCACTCCTTGTGGCCTTGGGCAAGTCACTTAACTTGGATTTTTCTGAGCAATGTAGGGTTATCAGTATCCCTGTTTAATGTATGTTTACCAAGTTTAAGTTACAAAATAAACCACTTTGATTGAAATGATTAAACAGTATAGAAAAACTGTTAAATAAATGTCAACCAATCCACCTCCTATCCTATATTCACTTCCCCATTATCCCCCTCTGCCCATCCCTCTCAGCAGCTCTTGTTACTGCATCTCATCGCCCTCTTGTCCACCTTCCTCCCTCTAAGACCAACTATTGCCCCTTCCACCCCAGTGACATATTGCCTAGCTGCGCTCTTCTTCTTTGCTCCAGTCCAATCCTTTCCTTTATTAATTAATTAATACTGATGAAGTCAACTCATCCTTCCCCTCCTACTCTCCCACTACCCCCCACAATCCTCCCCAATCCTCCCCCATCATCCCAGTTCAAATCAATTTGTTTCAACCAAATATTATTCACTCTAGAGGGAAGAAAAACCAAACAGAATAAACACATAGAAGGGGAGTCAGGAACAGAACTAAATGATAGAATAGTAGAATAGTAGAATAAATCGAGCAGAGTAACAAAATAAAATAGAGCAAAGTAATAAAATAGGATAAAATAAATAAATATAAAAGAAAACTAAATAACGTAAAGTGGAGGGGAGGGAAGATAACAAGGGGAGGCAGCAGCCAAAAATCTCAAGATACATCGAGGCCCAACAGCCTAACGGGCCAAAAGAATATCAATGCCTACACGCCTGCATTCTCCTGTTCCTCTCTCTATTGTGCAGCGTAGAACAAGTATATACATATACTGTATAGCATATTATATACATACATACACATATAGACACTTGTCCCCAAGGCCAAGCATATCACCATCGCCGCGGGTCTCTACTGAAAGTCCTTGTCAGAGTCTTTATACATTACGTTGTTATCTAAAACATTCAAAAAGATTCCAACTGCAGGGCCTCTCAGCATGATACTTCCCATCCAGGTCAGATGTGGTCTTCCTCCTCCGCTATTCCGGATGATGATTGCATGCTAAACGTAGATTCCCATTTAATTGCAAGGTAATATGTCCCATCTGTCTTGCTGCATTAAATCCAAAAGCGCAATAATTCACTTGCCCTTACTAAACACGGCGAAACAACGGCCAACAAACAGTCGAACACAAACTCTCTGTGGCTCTGTGACATTGTGACAAAATCAGCTGTAGTCCATATTCCATAGTTCCATTTCCATATCTGGCCAAGATTCCGGCTCTGGGCATTATTCACATCGCCCCCTGTGTCTTTCAACAGATCAGGTTTTTTAAGTTGCTAAGAAGGCAGCCCGCTTCCTCCGGTGTTTCCAGGTGCTTAGTCTGTCCTTGAAACTCAACCCTGTCATGCCGGGTACAGCAAAGAGAATCGAATACCCTGCTGTGCCAGCTGTCCACACACCACCGAAAATTCACACCTTCTTTGGCTCACTTTGAGGGAATAGTCCTGAAACATCATTAACATTTTAGTACGATGTCCCTCCTCAGCTCCGTCCCTCTGAGCCCGTGCTGCTCAGTGTAGCTTCTTTTTGTCGAAACTCGTGGAACCGTGCTATGACCACTCTGGACTGCTGGTTAGGCTCGCGGCGAGCCCCAAGGCGGTGCGCCCGCTCTATCTTAATAGGAACTTGTTATCCAGGCCTCCAAAAAACCTCTCAATTCCTTGTCTGTCACTGTCTCCAATTCCCACAAACCTTAAATTCTTCCGTCTTCCTCTGTTTTCCAAATCATCAAGCTTATCCTGCTGCTGAGCTATTAATTCTTCCAGCAATTTTATCTTGGCCTCCTGAGAGTGCTGAGTGTTCTCAAGGTCGGAAACCCGTTGCTCTGCTTGGTTCATGTGGCCTGAAAACTCTGTTACTGCTTGCCCAACCTGAGTGAGTTGCTCGGAGAGTGAACAGAACCGAACCTTGAGCGCCTTTACTACAGCTGCTGAAACCCTCCGTGATCAAAGTTTCCATAGTCTCAGTTTGTGGGCTCACTGGCGCTCCCTCCACCATCTTGCTCTCCGGGCCACGCGCCTTCTCCCTTCTTGGCGGCTTTGCAGACATCCATCTTATCCGCTCGTTTGTCGCCGGTAACACCAACTGAGGGGGTGCAATGTATGCCCAGAGGTATCTTACTGCTTTCGAAAGGGAACTTTATGCCCAGTTCCAGTTTTACATTTAATTTTACTTGCAGGGTTCCCAGAGCTGATCTGGACATGTCCTCACCAGCTCATTGCCCACATGATCTCCCCGGAAAAGCAGCTTTTAAGTTCTTTTCTAAAGCAATTGATTCCAAAGCAAAGTGTCGGGCCTATATAGCTGAATATCTTGGCCCTCGTACATTAAAGAGGAATCGCAATCAAGGGAAGCAGCTCTAGTGTAACATTTGAGTTGCTTCTTAGTTCCTTAAACAATTTGTCAATTTATTCAGAAGATACCTATGAACACATTTAGAAATCAAACAACTTCGACTTCCGGTGACGTCATCGGGCTAGATGGCGGCGGTGTGATAGAGCTCCGCCACCAAAGCCTGAAATAACAGGGGGAAAGTATCCCTGTAAGCAAAATTGAGCAAGGTAATGCAAGGAAAGTAGATCTTGCAACTCCCGAGAGTTAAGAGGAGGCTGTGCAGGCAGCAGAAAGCACCGGAGAACGGAGCACACCAGCAGCGGGGAGCTCGAGTCCACGCACGTGGTCGAGCAGAGCGGAGAGGAAGTGTGCCGAAAAGAGACAAGCACGGCAGGAGGGCCGGAGAGTACAGGAGCTGCAGGGGAAAAAGGAACAGATTAAACTTGAGAGCTGGCACAGCAGGAGAAGGGAACCAGCAACAAAAGGCAGTCTTCATCTTAGCAGCAGAGTGGGGGGACTGATAGGGGAACCACGAGGTACGCCAGAGGGGTGATCGGGTGAGCCGTACTGAGTGTGTCAACGGCAGGGGGGCTGGTGAGTGACGACGCTGCAGCAAGCAAATTTTATCAAAAAGAAGCAGAGGCAGAGAAAAGGAGGCGATTTTTGTGCAACGAAGTAGAGGAGGAAAGCACAGAACAGGTACGGAGAGAGTGGAATGTCTCTGTGGCTCAGAGTACAACACAGCAAAACACAGTGCAGCAAGGCAAAACGATCCACAAGGAAGCCTTGTATAGCATAGAAACCCAAGATTAATTAAATAAGGTGGGACTCCATACATTGCTCAGAAACAAACTCAGTTATTGATTGAATACAGCAAAAGTAGCTGAACTAAAAGAGGGAGCAGAAAGATAGTCGGAAAGAGACCCAAGCTGCAAGGGGAAAGTCACTGCGCAATCCAGAGTCATTTAAAGCTCACTCAGAGAAACAAAGAGAGCAGATGGATACATCAAAATGAGGACTGTCAGCAAAGAAAAAATTGGCGGAATTCAGATCACCCTCTGTTCCCTTAAGAGGAGGGAAAGAGGGGGAAAAAGAGGCTAAAATGGTGGCAGAGCAGAGCAGGAGGAGGAGATGGAGGGGGCTTGGGGCCCAGGAGTAGCAGATATGATTAAGCAGTGGCTAACAGAACTGAAAGAGGAACTTAAAGTTGAAATTAGCGGTGTAAAAAATGAAATTAAAGAGACAATGCAAGCCTTAAGACAAGATATAGCAGAACTGGGAGCTCAGGTAGAAGAAACAGAAAATCAGTTGGAACAACATGGGGAAGTAATAGCAGACCTCCAGAAAGGATGGGAAGAATTACAACAAGTGCAAGAGGAGCTGAAAGTGAAGGCGGAGGACTTGGAAGACTGGTCTAGACGATGTAATATAAGAGTGCGAGGGCTCCCAGAGGACCCTAAATATAAGAATTGTGACGAAGTTATAATAAAAGTATTTGGATCTCTGTTACAAGCCGCAGCTATAGAAGAAGGCGGGGAGGGGGTACCACTGCAAATTGAGCGGGCCCACAGAGGATTGGGGTCGGTAAGAGACAATCGACCAAGAGACATTGTGTTATGCTTGAATTCGAAAACTAAAGAACGATTGCTGAAAGCTGCTCGAAAATTAAAGCAATTCAAATGGGAAGAGCATGAGTTGGAATTGTTTCAGGACTTATCCCTGGGCACGTTACAACGCCGGAGAGAGCTGAAGGAGGTGACAGCATATTTGAGGAGGGAAGACATGCGATATTAGAGGCTGTATTCGTTCGGTCTCCTGATAACGGTGAAGGGGATGTCACGGCGAGTGAAGACAAGTGAGGAAGTATGGCGCGCGCTTAAGGACTTGGGGACTATCCAATCTTCCGGAAGGGACAGGAGGTAGAGGCAGAACAAAAACCAACACAGCGTCTACATTGAGGGCAGACAGCATGAGATGACACAGAGCATCAGCTGATGGCAGGAGGTTGGCCAGATTGACTAAAGGAAGCCACGGAGGGAAAGCGACAGAGAAGAGCAACGGTTGAAGCTGAGAACAAGGCAAGATATGTTAGAAAAGAAACTGTGCAGAGACTGTATTGAAGAGTATTGATGATTGCTGTGTAAGGGGTTGTGGCTGAGAAAAATAGGGGGGTGGTTGGGGGGGGGGAAATAAGGGCTAGGGGAAGGAGTGGGTGAAGTGGTGGAGGAGAGAGGGAAGAATGGGAGGGGGGAGTAAGGATCTGTCTATGAAAATGTTTTGCAACACTGTTATCTTGGGAAGGGAAGTTGGGGGTTAGAGTAGAGGGAGGACCGGGGTGAAGGGGGGATAAGCAAGCATGGGGTCGTAGGGGGGAGAAGGGGAGGAGCCACTAGGGGGTGGAGAAGCTGTGAGGGGAGGACCAGGCGGGAGTTGAAGGGATAAGGAATGAGGGGAAAGCTGGGCTAGAGGGGCAGAGGCAGGCTGTGGTCTGATTGATAGTCACCATTAATGGAAGGTGCGTCTCCCTCGAGGAGACGGGGGACGGGAAAGGGAGGGAGGAGGGAAGGGAGGAAGGCTGGGAGGGGGACGGGAGGTAAGGCGGGAGGGGGGAGGGTGGGGAGAGGAAGGGGGCAGGGGTAAGGACTCGGAGAGCAGGGGGGATACAAAGTATAAAGGTGAGTTAAAAATAGTATCACTAAATGTAAAAGGTCTTAATTCACCATTTAAACGACAAAAATTGTATAAAGAAATCACACGCCAAAGGGCGGAGCTAGTGCTTATACAGGAAACGCATTTGACCAGAGCGACAGAATATCTAGTTAAACCCAGAGGATATGGAGCATGTATACACGCATCCAACACAGTGGAAAAGAAAAAAGGGGGGGTGGCCATATTGATTGATGCTAAATTAAAGATGCAATTGCAAAATGTGGTGAGGGATAAAGAGGGGAGATTATGTGTTATTGTGGATAAAAGTGGGACATGAGTGATATTGCACAGTAAATGTATATGCACCAACGGGTGCAAAGTGAATTCTGGACAAAGCTGAATGAAGAGGTGGGGAAATTGGGGGAGGGTCACCTCATTTGTGGAGGAGATTTCAACTTAACGTGGAATCCAGTGAGAGACGCCTCAGGGAAAAGGGAGGGTAAGAGGGTGGATAGGAAGCGCTACCACAATTTTGTAGCACACCATTACTTGATTGATGCCTGGAGATTCCACCACCCGGGGAAGAGACAATTTTCTTATTTTTCACCAGTACATGGATCATATTCCAGAATAGATGCTATCTTGGTATCGAAAGAGATGGGGGGTAAGATTAAGGGGGCGGATATGGATTTGATTACTTGGTCAGATCATGCGCTAGTGGAAGTCAGACTGACAATAGAGGGAGAGGGGAAGGGCTTACAGTTTTGGAAATGAATCTCTATTAGAAGATGGAAGGATAAGAGCAGACATTGAGAGGGAAACGAGGGAATACTTCCATTGGAATGATAATGGGGAGGTAACTTGGGGAGGGGTGTGGGATGGATATAAGGCAGTAGTGTGAGAAATTTTAATTAAATGGGGGCACGAAAACGGAAGGAAAGGGAGGGAACAGAGAGGGAACTGAGAGCAAGATTGCTGGAATTGGAAGAACTAGATGCACAAGGGAAGCAAGGAGAATACAGAGGCCAGGTGCTGGCAGTAAGAGCACAGTTAAATGACTTACAGGCAGCAAAGATAAGATATCATATGCAGTTGTTGTGACAGGAATTCTTTGAGGGAGGTAATAAAGGCGGGGCGATATATGGCTCAGAAACTGAAGCAGAGGAAATTGCGTTCTTATATAATGAAAATTCGGAATACGGACGGGGAACGGGTATATAAGGACGGGGAGATTAGGGAGGTCTTTAGAGGATACTATCAGGGGTTATATAAGCACGGGACCCTCCACAGAGGGAGAGAGTACAGAGTTATCTTGATTCAATTCAGTTACCAAAATTAGAAGACGGGGAACAGAAAGAATTAGTGAAATATTTTTATTGTTATCTTCACCAAAATATACAGATCAGTTACATTTAAGAGAAAATCAGAAAAAGCCAAACATAGAACAATGCATCAAATAAGAAATAAAACATGATATAGTCCACATCATGGGAGCAAGACCAGATAAACAAAAGAAAACAATATCTAGTAATCAAAGCCATACAATGGCCCATCCCCTTTGGCTCAGTCCTCTCCCGATGGGGTTTCTTTGAGCCCCGACAGGAGATTTCCCCCTCTCTGCCCTGCCTTGGGGTTATCTGCCCCAGCATTACCTTTTTCTTCGGTGGATAGGGGGTTGAAAGATAAGGTGTGCTTACTGACTCCAGTTCAATGTTTAACTTCGGAGGCCTTTGTTCAGCTTCCTGAGTTAGCGTCGGAAGCGGATGTAACCTTAAAGGATGTATGGGGAGCATTAAAGTGTATAGATTTCAAAGTATCTTCTGAATTTAACTCCCTATGCACTTTTACCCAAGATGCTGCAATGGCTTTGCAGCTGTTGGATGAAAGAGTGTCTTCTACAGATTTGGCTATTCTAAAATAGAATCCCAGGTGGAACAGAAAGAATTAAACAAGGCTATAACAGCAGAGGAAGTACAACGGGCTATAAAACAGTTAAAAATAGATAAGGCTCCGGGGTTAGATGGGCTCACAGTGAGATTTTATAGAAGTTTTGGAGAGATATTAACTAAACCGTTGGTGAGATTTAATCTCCCACGGGAGGGAGGTAGATTAGTGTATACTATGGGATGGGCGGGAATAACCGTAATACATAAAGAGGGAAAAGATCCACAAGAGTGCTCTTCATATCGACCTATCTCAATGATCAATATAGATGCCAAATTACTAGCGAAAATACTTGCTACACGTTTAAACAAGAAGATAGGGAAGTTGATACATTTGGATCAAGTGGGATTTATTCCGGTAGACAGGTAGCGGATAATATTAGAAAGATCTTAAATATGATTTGGTCTACTGAACAAAGTAGGGAGGAGGCCTTGCTGTTGTCGCTGGATGCGGAGAAGGCCTTTGACCAGGTGTCATGGCCATTTCTTTTCCAGTTAATGGAAAGAATGGGATTGGGAGAAGAATTTTTAAGTTGGGTAAAAGCGCTATACCACAATCCGAAAGCATGTGTTAGGGTTAATGGGGCCTACTCTCAATTTTTTGGGCAAGGGAGAGGAACGAGACAGGGCTGCCCCCTATCACCCCTACATTTTGCTATATCTTTGGAACCATTTGCGGAGAGGGTGAGAGAGAGGGCCGATGTTAAGGGAATAAGAGTAGGGTGGAGAGGATATAAAATATCCCTGTTTGCGGATGACATAATATTGAGTGTAGCTAGACCTCGGTTCTCTATACCAATACTAATGTGGGAATTGGAAGAATATGTAAGGCTTTCGGGTTTTCACTATTAACTGAACAAAATCGGAAATATTAAACTTATCATTAAATGGAGATGCGCAGGGCATACTGCAGAAGAAATACCCATTCAGATGGGCTATAGAAAAAATTAGCCTATTTAGGGATTCAAATTAGTAATAGGATATATGCCCTATACAAGCTAAATTATCTGAAACTATTGGGGCAGATAGAGAGCTTGTTGGATGGGTGGGGGAGGGGATACCTCTCATGGTTTGGACGCATAGCGACAATAAAGATGTTACTGCCAAGATTCTTGTTCCTGTTCCAGACGCTACCGATACCGGTACCGCCTAGAAAGTTAAAAACAACAACAAAAGACTTGTTAATCGATTCATGTGGTCGAATAGACGGTCAAGAGTAGTTATGGTAGTAACGCAAAGAGCCAAGGGAGAGGGAGGGTTAGGGGTACCTAATTTTAGAAAATATTATGAGGCTGCTCAACTGAAAATGATATACGAGTGGCACAGCGGGACACAGAAACAGTGGATTCAAATGGAAGAAGAATCGGTAAGTGGGGGGAGATTGGACAGAAGGGTTTGGAGGGGTGGTAATAGCGCTGAAAATAAACACCAACACCCCATAATAGCCCACAGTTTGAGGGTGTAGAGACAGAATAGAAAACAATTAGTACAAGATAAAGAATAAATACAGGGAATGACACTGGAGGCATGTTTTGATAGGGGTCAGGGACCAGGGGTAACTGTTTTGCGCAGATGGGCAAAGGCGGGGCTTTCACAGATTTCTCAAATAGTGAGCAAGGAGGGCACGCTGGAGTTGGAGGGCATCAAGGACCTGTACCGGCTGGGAGATAGCGATTATTATGCATATTTACAACTGAGCCGTTTTTTGAGGCAACAGAAGGTGTGGAAGGATTTATGGGAACATAGAGGGTGGTTTGAGGCGCTTTGCTCAGGCCACGTTGGCCAAAATGGAGCTTTGTCCAGAATTTACAAAGGATTGATGTAGGGAGGGGGAAGTAAACTGGGGTTTATGATAAAATGGGAGGAGGATCTGGGGGTAAGCTGGAATGAAGAGGTGTGGGATAAGATACTACAGACAGTGGCCAGTATATCCATAGCCACACAAGTGAAAGAAAATGCTTATAAAGTGCTATATCGTTGGTACTGGACACCAGTACGTAAAAAAAAGAGCTGGAGTGGGACACAATGATCAATGTTGGAGGGGGTGCCAAGAGCGAGGAGATTGGTTACATATGTGGTGGAAATGTGAGAAGATTCAAGCATATTGGGCAACGATTATAGAAATGATTTTTGAAATGATTGGATATAGTTTGCAATGGAAGCAGGATTACTGCATCTATTGGAGGAGGATAATCCCAAAGAGGGAAGGTGGGGTCTTGCATCACTGTATAGTCGCAGCAAGATGCGAGATAGCTCAGCATTGGGTGGGTTCGGACTTACCTAAGCTGGCAGGCTTTGTCGAGTGGCTGAGGCCAGCTTGATGCATAGATTGACGGAGATGAGAAGGGGAGAAGGGGGGAAGAGAGTGGATAAATGGAAAAGAGTGTGGAAATGGTTGGAATCGTGGAAGGCTGGAGAGAGGGGGAGAAAGAAGGACAGCGGAATGGATGAAACTTAGTTCAGATCCTTGGAGATATAGATTGGCAGGATGAGTTAATGGTGAAAGGGTGAAAAGAGAGGCGATGAGTACGAGTGGCCAGATGAGAGGAGGAGGAAGGTATGAATGTAGAGCGCAGGGGGGGAGGGAGGAAGGTATAAGGAGGGATACAAAGAAAGGGGGAAATAACAAGCTGGGGCATAAACAGGGTACATGATGTAATCACTATGTAAATTGTATAATGTTGAGAACAAACTGGTTTGTAATGTGCATGGAAATGGTTAATAAAAATTAAAATGGAAAAAAAAGAAATCAAACAACTTCAAATTTCTTGTGAGTTGTTCCAAAAGCCAATGAAGGCGGTAAAGGATGGGAGTTTGTTGGCATGTTAATTGCAAATCTTTAGTAAGCTTTAGTAAAAGAAGTCCTAAGGGTTTAAATGCTGGAACTCATCTTTGGCTATATCTTATAGGCTTGTCTTCCTTCATTGCTTCATGTTTTATTTGGAATTTTTAGTGAACAGAAATTAAGGGTATGCATGACGAAAAAAATATTCGGGTCGTGCTCATTTTAAAACGTTTTCCCGATTTTTGGCCATTTCTTTCTGTTTATTTCAGATTTGGATTTTTTTGTATGCACATTATGCATACATTAGAACATTTTTAAGCGTGCAATCAACTGTACGCATGTTAATTCATGGGTATGTATGTGTACAAGGATTTGCATACACTTTCAATTTTCAGGCTGCAAATGAACGTAATACACACACCTAATAGAAATACTCCAATTATTAGAGCTTCCATTTGTAATTCAGGTTTAATTTTTACTCTCTGCTAGATAGCTGGGACAGCTTGGGCTTGCAGAACTGATGGTATTGTGAGTCCACCCCATTTCATATCCCTTATGAGTCCTCATTACAGATTTTCAGTATTGAAAGGTATCAAGGATATCATTTTCCAGGGAAATATCCATAATTACAGGGCCTTTGTATTAAGATGGGGAAAGTCTGAGCACATAATGAATATTATTACAGATGTAAACAGGAGTATATTTACTTTTAGAAATTACTTAGAATTTAAAGTTATCTTATAAACATTTTATCTCCAGGGAGATGATGGTCTGTCTGCAATTACTTATGAATCTGACACAGAGAAGGTAAGTTTTGTTATCAGTCTACGGGTAAAGAAATAAAATGGGTCCCTTGAAATCTATCAGAAATGTCTTTGATGCAGCCCTGATGATATATTCATTACACAGTGTTACAGGACACTGCAAAAATCTAGAAAAGTGGATGACATTTTGTAACGGTCCAGAAAAACTGCTTGGAAAAGTCTGTTTCCATAGGTACTACCCAAAGCCCTCAATGTTTGGGAATGATGAGGTAGTAATTTCAGTTGTAATATTTTGTTTAGTCTTGTGTTCGGTTCCTTCATTCTGATTCTATGCAATATTTTATATTTTTTGGGTGGGGGGGGGATTATTCCTTTCTCCCTTACCTCTCTCCTTGGAGGGAAAATGGAATTCAGCCCTTATTAAAGTGTGATTCATTGTAATCGCTTGTGATAAACTTGGCTTCTGTACAGCAGAATTATTGCTGATTGCTTTTCCTTTAGATTTCATTTTGTTTTCTTGACCGGAAATGTCTTCAACCTACTGTATATTTGTCAGACAACAGACAGAACATGATGGCAGATGACCACGAGACCCATCTCATCAGCCCACTGGGGCGATTCAGGGGTGGGAGAGGCTTGTCGTTTTTATTTCAGAAAAAAATGTAAAATCTCTGTTTTCTAGAAACATAAGAAGAAGACAACTTCCCATAAACCTCCCCAGTCACCGAGTACGTTTAAAGGGGAGGTCTCAAACTGCAAATCGGAAGCTTTACCCTATGCTTTTCATCTTGCAGGTATTTTAATAATGCCAGATGTCTTATTTATTTATTTAGACAGTTTTGTATACCACCTTATCCTTAAATCAGAGTCGTCACAACACAATTGGGGGATACATTTAACATGAGGGGATATGAGACACATATGCTAATACTTACAGCGAACATGGGCTATGGAGGGTTAAGTGGCTTGCCCAAGACCACAAGGAGCACCTGTGGGACTAGAAACCCCAGTCCTTCCGGCCCAAGGTTGCTGTCCTCTAGTAGGATTTGAACCCTCGACCTTCCGGCCTGAGGTAACTTGCCCCAACCACTAGGCCACTCCTCCACTTATTTGTCAAAGATATGGCATTTGAAAGAGCTGTGAAATAGAGAACTTCCATGGTGCTTTGCAGATGATAACTCGCATATCAGGAGGAGACATAGATGTATGTTAGGTACAGACAAAATAAACTCTTCAACATTAGATCATCATAAACAATGGCCTACTTCATTCGTTTAACACAAATACGAGGAGTGGGTTATCCTAACACATATTAGCAGCTAGTCCTATATGACAGTCAGTGAGTGATTAAACTTTATTAGAGCACCTAACCTTTTCATCATGGATCCACATTGTGACTGGTAATTTATA
Source organism: Ichthyophis bannanicus (assembly GCA_033557465.1). Taxonomy (NCBI): domain Eukaryota; kingdom Metazoa; phylum Chordata; class Amphibia; order Gymnophiona; family Ichthyophiidae; genus Ichthyophis; species Ichthyophis bannanicus. The sequence continues at coordinate 43,159,363 of CM066044.1, read as the reverse complement.
ACAGGTTGCCTATGTGAGGTGCCTATGTAGCCTAAAGACAGATAGGTATCTATGTGTCTCTTTAGAAAATACCAGCACAAATCCGTCATATATAGTGGCTGTGGGCATTTACACGTGTTTGGGAGCGGGCATAAAGGTCAGTGCGTAAAGTACATACCTATGCATATATTATAAAATATGTGCATAAATTGTGACTCTGTCCATGTTTTGCCCAAACTCCTCCCCTAAACATGTCTCCTCTAAAGTCATGTACAAGTACACTCCTAATATGCACCTTTTATATACATGCAATAGCATATAAAATGCCAAATAATTTTATAAAGGAATTATTTATTTACAGTTGTGGTCAGCATTATTGGCACCCTTGCAGTTTAGCCTCTTAATGTCCAATATCTCCTAAAAAAAAGTGGCCATGGAAATGGCTTTGGACTATATGGCCCGATATTCTTCTGGGCAGGCTATGCGCCTCTCCTCGCCACGACAGCACATAGCCCTGCCCATCAACCCTTAAACCCAGATATTCAATGCTAGGGTCATATGCATTGAAGATCCGGCGATCGCCGCACAACCCAGAAGCCGCCGAAGCTAACCGGGCAGCAGCGATATTGCATACTGCCAGGTTAGCTCCTGTGCCTTAAAGATCCTCACCTATCTTTTCGGCTGCAGAGCACTAACTGGGCAGCATCCAATATCACTGCTGCCCACTGCCCCCGCCTCTGCTCTGCCCCGCCCCGGATCACCCCCGACATGCTAGCCAAATAGCATTGTGGCGCATAGGGGACATAGATGGGGATATTCAACGGCACTCCCCATATATGTGCCATTGAATATCCCCATCTAAGGCATTTACATGGTTCCTTTTCGTCCCTCTAGTCCAGTCCCGGAACCATAGAGTTTAGAATCTCCTCCAGCAGCTTTGCAGACTGAAATACCCTGCTGGCACCAGTATAAATAGGCTAGGACCGCCCTTTCTCACCAGTACTTTCAATCTCCAAGCAGCTGAAGGAGATTCTGAGCCTAGGTTGGGCTCAGACTAGGCAAATAAGCAGAGTAGATTGGCTACATCCCCTGTTTTTACTTTCTGGGGTTAAATTTTACATTTTGACTTTTCATTTGAATTTGGATGGTTAGCTTCTTTTAATTGGTGCTTTCCTGTTTGTTGCAGGAGCAGGGCTTTTGCTGAAGAGTTCCTCCTCTGGCTCCATGTCCTCTTCAGTCTCTCTCTCTCTCTCTCTCCCCCCCCTCTCTCCCCCCTGTTCTCCCCCCTCCCTCCCTCCCTCTCAGGCCCCGAGGCTTAAACGAGCATTGCTAAAGTACCCTGGGCTCCATTGCTCTGTGTGCCTCCCTGCTCCCGAACCCGCTTCTAAGGGTGAGGAGCAGGTAGGCGGCTTCTCGGCAGCACCACAGGCTCGTGTGTCACTTCTGCTGGTGTTTGGGCATCGGAGCCGAAGCCGCGGCGCAGCTGCTGATTCGGCGCTCTCTGTGAAATGGAGCGGTGAGTACGGGCACTGTCCTTTTCTGTATTTTCAGGGGCCGTGAGCGCGTTCGAGCGTGGGGTAGGCCGCTGGCTTCTTGGCTTCGGTCCTGGGTGCCTAGTCCGCGTGGGCCTGAGCGGGAAAGCTGCAGGGTGGCCATTTTGTGTTGCTAACCCAGGGTTAAGCCATTTTCCTTTTGTTTTCTTTGCTTTTGGGGGTTTCTTTTGCCGTTTCTAGCCCTCGTTTTGGGCAGCGGACTACAGATTCTTCTTTGGGGGGAGCGGCTTTTCTTTGTGAAAGGCTATCTTAAAAAAAAAAAAAAACAGGAGGGGAGCACTGCACCGCGGGCTTGTTTGCTCGGTGTCTTTCCTGCGGTGCCTGTAGAGAGACTGTAGAGGGGGGCTCCGCGGATTGCTATGCCTGCTAAACTGCGCTGTGTAAGTGTGTGCGTGCGGCGCGGCTTGCTGGCAGGACTCTGGGGTGTGGGGGCTTGCACACTTGAGGTCTGCGGTGATGGAGGAGTGTCGCTACGCCGACTGGGGTGGCGCAGGAGGCCGGTCCATCAGGAGCTGGGGATGTCCTGCCTCCGTCGCTAGATCCCATGGTGCCGGGGTCGTCCTCAGGGGAGGGATCCTCTCAAGGGATGAATCCTCTGGGGTCAGCTCCGGTGATACCGCCCGATTTCTATGCCCTCATGCAGCAGCTTTTGCGCTTCTGCAGCCCGGGATGGCCTCGCCGTCTCCGGGATTTCGGTGGCTCAGAAGCGGCAGGGTTTCCCTGTCCTGCCTGAAGAGGGCGTCCCTCCCTTGAAACTTAGCAAGGGGACGGGGGATGAGCTTCCGGCGTCGCACCTGGGGGACGATATGGTAGCAGAGGCCGCAGATCTGGAAGAGCTCTCTGGTGAGGAGCTGGAGGAAGGAGAGTTGCCTGACGAAGAACAGCAGAGTCGGCTTGACAGAGTCTTTTGGTGTGAAGAACTGCCGGCGTTAACAGCCGAGATTCTCAAGACCCTCAATATGCCCACTGAGTCCACGGGGCCAGAGGATACTCTGGAGGATCCCTTGTTGCAGGCAGTGCGGACGTCCCAGCGAGTCTTCCCTCTACATAGGGTGTTTCGGAGTATGATTCAGGAAGAGTGGGACTCCCCAGAGTCGGCCCTGAAGGGTTCTCGAGCCTTGGCGTGCCTCTATCCGTTGTCAGATTCCGATAGGGAGCTATTTCGCTCTCCGAAAGTAGATGCGGCGGTATCGGCCGTTACTAAGAAAACTACGATCCCAGTGGAAGGTGCGGCAGCGTTGAAGGACGTGCAGGATAGGAAACTGGATACTCTCCTGAAGCAGGTTTTTGATGTGTGCGCTCTCTCAATGCAAGCCTCGGTGGCAGGGGCGTGGGTGGCGAGAAGCTGTTTGCACTGGGCCCAGAGGTTGCAAGGGGATCTGGTGACTGCGCAGATGGAGGATGGAGTGCGTTTGGAGTCGGGGTCTGCTTATTTGGCAGACATACACTATGATCTGATCCGCGGCTTAGCTAAAAGTATGGCCTCGGTGGTAGCGGCTTGTAGGTATCTCTGGTTGCGGAATTGGGCGGCCGACGGTTCCTCTAAGACTCGCCTCAGCAAGCTTCTGTTTAGGGGGAAGTTATTGTTTGGGGAGGATCTGGAGAAACTAGTCAAGGATCTTGGAGAGTCTAAGGGGGGGGTCGCCTTCCCGAGGATAAACCGAAGCAGGTACGGACTAATGCGGGGCCCCGAGGAACCCCTCGCGGACTTTCGTAGGTTTCGTCATCTCGATTTATCCAGCCCCAGCGTGGGAGGTTTCCGGTCGCAGCCAGGGGTTTTCGGGGCTTCCGTGGCGCCAGCAGAGGTTTCTCACCCTTCCAGTCCACGTCCGCTAAGAAAGTTCGCAATGAAGGAAGGTGGACTCAGGTGGAGGTGGTTCCCCGTGGGGGGGGGCGCTTGCGGGAGTTTTACCCTGCCTGGGTCCACATTACGTTCGGATCGGTGGGTTCTAGAAGTCATCCGAGAGGGGTATGCGCTAGAGCTTCACCGTCCCGTGTTAGATTCCTTTGTCCAATCGCCGTGCAGAGCTTCCTCTCAAGCGCCGCACTGTCTCAGCCACGCTGCAGCGTCTGCTATAAGCTCCGAGCAGTGGTTCCCGTGCCGCCGGATCCAGTGCGGCGGCGGTCGATACTCCATCTATTTCGTTGGTGCCAAAGAAGGACGGAACGTTTCGGCCTATTCTGGATTTGAAAAGGGTAAATCGGTGCCTCCGGGTCACTTATTTTCGGATGGAGACGCTGCGTTCCGTGATTGCGGCAGTCTGGCCGGGAGAGTTCCTCACTTTGCTCGATCTCACGGAGGCATAGCTGCATATCCCGATTCGACAGGACCACCAGAAATTCCTGCGGTTTGCGGTTCCCATGGGGCACTTTCAGTTTCAAGCGTTGCCCTTCGGTCTTGCTACGGCGCCGCGGACCTTCACCAAGATCATGGTAGTGGTTGGCGGCTGCGCTTCGCAAGGAGGGGGTGCTAGTGCATCCTTACCTGGACGATTGGTTTTGATTCGGGCGAAGTCCAGGGAAGAGAGTCTAGCTGCCACAGCCAGGGCCGGCAAAGCTGTTAGAGAGCCTCGGCTGGGTGGTCAATTTTGCGAAGAGCCGGTTAGTTCCCTCGCAGTCCTTGGAATACTTAGGGGCGCAGTTCGAGACGGCGCAGGCTGGCTGTGTTTCTGCCGGGTTCAGAAGAAGGGGGCTGGAGGTGATTGGTCCCGGCTGTTTTTGGCCAGGGTGGCTCCCACGGCATGGCAGTATCTCCAGTTGCTGGGAACGATGGCAGCAACGATCGAGGTGGTGCCCTGGGCCAGGGCACATATGCGCCGTTTGCAGAGCGCGCTTCTCCGGCGTTGGTCTCATCAGCGAGATGCGTTGTCCCAGTGTTTGCCCTGTCCACCGGAGGTGCGGCTGGATCTTCTTGGGTGGTTACGGCAGGAGAACTCTTGGGAGCGGGGCAGCCTTTGGCAGCTTCCATCCTGAAGACTATTGACCCACGGATGCCCAGTCTTCTGGGGTGGGGTGGAATTACGAGGGCAGGTTTGCCCAGGGGCGCTGCAGTCCCTTATGGAGGAAAAGGGTGGCCCATCAACAAGGGTTGGAGATTGAGAGCGGTGTTTTTAGCTCTTGCGGAGGGCGTTTCGGAGGAAAAAGCGCTTCAGTCAGCAGGCCAGTTCGGGGTTGGGGGCTGGTCCAGACAATGCGATTGGGGACCGTGGCTTACCATTAAAAAAATCGGCACAAGGGCGGGTACCGGCAGCGTGATGCTGTGAGGAAAGAGGGGACGGGTTTCTACTTGGCTTGGGGCAGAGCGCAAATCTGGCGAGTCTGTCAGCACCAGCACGTGGCCCGGAGGTTGGACAATGGTCGAGGGGATTTTCTCAGTTCGCCGCAGGGTGGCACTCCCGGGGTGAGTGGGCTCTCCACCCGGAAAAGTGTTTGTGTTTGAGTTGTTGGTGAAGCGTTGTGGGGCGGTCCCTTGAATGGGACTTTCATGGCGAAAGCTTCGGGAGAGTCGGCGCAGGTAACCCCCGCGCTTTTGTCCAGCAGGGGCTGAGAGAACGGATGTCCGAAAGGGCCTCGACGCTCTGCTGTGGCGCAGGCGGGTGGTCCAGAGGGCGAATCTTCTCTATGTGTTCCCCACCCGCCGTGGGCTTTGATAGGGGCCGGGTGGTGCGCTCGGCATTAGAGCGGCATCGTGGCCTGGTGATTTCTGGTCGCACAAGGGGGGGACTGGCCCCGGTGTCCCGGTGCGTGGGTAACGAGGGATTTGGTGCGGCTCCTGGAGGGACCGGCCCGTGGAGGTTTGCCTACCAGAGGGTTCAAATTCTTCGTGTGTCAGGGTCCCGTTGCCGCATAGCCCCAGGTGGGAGTCGATTCTCGCTGTACCGGCTTGGCTCTTGAGCGGGCTCGGATGAACGGCCAAAGGGGTATTTCGGCACAGCGGTTGTTTCCACGCTGTTAAAGGCCATAGATAGACCTCTACCTTCCCTAGCGTAACATGCAGGGTTTGGGTTATTTTTGAGAAACCTGGTGCGCGTGAGCGGCTACGTCATTGATACCTTTGAGCTTTCGGTGTCTGCAGATTCTTTTCTCCTTTTTGCCAGTTGATGGGCGTGGGACAAAGGGTTTGGCGGGCAAGTTCCCTCTGCGCGTGCAGTTTGGCATGCCATTCGCGGTTACCGTGGTACAATCTCCAAGGTCGGGTGCTCGTCCGTACTAATGTGGTGACATCTCGTCGGGAGATTTTTGCGGGCTGGTACGTGCTCCTTGCGTCCGCTGCGGCGCCTGTGCGGTTGACTTCCGTGGTATTTGAATTTGGTGTTGGAGGCCTTGAATCGGGGACACCTTTTGAGCCGCTGGCCACGGCCTCTATGAAGGGATCTCACCTTTGCAAAAAAACATTTTTCCCTGGTGGAACATTTTGTTCGGCGCGAGGCAGATTTCGGAGTTCAGTTTGCAAAGCGGCTCTCTCCTGGCCAGGGTGCCCTTATCTTTCTTTTACAAGCACAAAGGTGGGTTTTTTTTCTGCATACGGTTGCCGGAGGGCCTATCCTCTTTGCCTAAGGTGGTCTTGCGTTTCAATGTCAAAAAACCATTCTCGCTGGGGTCCTCTTTCCGGTGTTCACTCCAGAGGACATTCAAAAAAGGAGGCATTCGGGGGCCAAGTTGGCTACTCGACTTGAAACGGCTTAGGGCGGCGTTCTGAAGGTAGTATTCTGGTGTTTTGTTCGAAACGAGGTCGGGGCCCTTTCGGAAAGTTTGGGGGACAGGTCTGTTTGTGGCCTTCGGTGGGGTCCCCGCGTAAAGGAGGAGGGCGAGCGGCAAATAGTTCGCTTCGATCTCTCGTTGGGTTTGAAGGAAGCGATTGCTTCGGCGTATCTGTTGAAACTGGTTCGATTGGTTTCCCGAGGCGTCTTGGTGGCATCATTCCCCCCGAGCACTGGGCGAATTCTTGGCGGAATTTCCGTTTTTGGTTCCATTCGACGAACATTTGTAGGGCGGCGCACTTGGTCGTTCCTTCTGTGCATTTTACTTGGCAAAAGCATTATCGGCATGGGATGTGGTGATGGGCCAGGGACGTTCGTTTTCGGTTCAGCGGCGATTCCAGGCTGGGCTTGCTGGTCCCTTCGTTGATTGGTTCACTGCTCTGGTTACCCATCCTCTATAGGTTTCCCCGGGACGGGACTAGAGGGACGAACAAAGGAAAGATTAAATTAAGACTTACCTGCAAATGGTTGTTCCTTAAGGAACTCTAAGGTACGCACGATCCCGGGAAAGTCCCTCCCTTTTCTGTGGGGTACCTTAGCTGGTTTAGGTATTTTCAGAAAGGCCCCCAAACCAAAAAAAAAAAAAAGGTGCCCTTTGGGTGAAAAGCCTGGAGCCCCCCTTTTTTGGGGGTCCTCTTCCATTAGAGGCGCTGCTGCCTGGCCCAGCTTACAGTTTTCAGGTGGTACCTTTCATTTATGAATAAAAAAAAATAAAAAAGAAAAAAATCTCGTGGGTGATAGGTTTGCATAAGATAGGGAGGGTGTGGTATATAGTATATTCTATATATATATTCTCTTTTCCCCACAAGGGGGACAGAGATAGAAGGGCAGGGGAACCATGCCCTCTGACCCAAAAACTACCTTGTGTTTTATTGGTTGATTGTATTCCTTATGTAATTCTACTTAATTTGTGGCTCTGCTTAGTGTGCTTTGTCATATAGGTCACTGGTGAGAAGGGGCGGTTCTAGCCTATGTATACTGGTTGCCAGCAAAAGCGATGAGGTATTTTAAGGGTCGTCCAAAGCTGCTGGAGGATAATTCTTCTAAACTCTTTATGGTTCCGGGACTGGTACTAGGAGTATCCCTTACGGAACAACAATGTAGAAAGGTAAGGGTCTAAGTTAATCTTTACTAGGGCTGTAAAAACCAATGGTAAAGAGCCCTTCAAATATTGGCGCTCTATATGCACAAACATATTTGACCACAGAAGAATCATAATAAAACGAGACCAAAAATAAAATTTTAAAAAAGAGGACAAAAACTAGTATAAAAAACAACTTGGACTTGCCAGGGCATACTTATGGGTTTCCCCAGGCTATCAAAAGGGAATATACTATCTATCCTTTTTTTAAACCCTATTGTTTTGTCGAAAAAAATACGCAACCATGAAGATAAAAAACATCTTCTCGATTGCCCGACTATGGGGTGGAGGGAGGCTTTGTGGGCCTGAGAGTTGAACGTATTGGTGCCTCCTGGTTCACTCCTACGTCTCCGGCCTTCGAGGTATGTGATTGCGGAGGCTGGGCTGAGGGGGGAGCCCGTTTGGCGGGAGGATGCAGTTTAAAATGCCGTCCCTACAGGCACACTGTCTCTCCGAGATGGGCACGTTGCCAAAAATGCCCCCTGTCCCTTGGAAGGGGACTTAGGGGGACAATATGTGGTGGGGATGGTCTGGTTGGTTCGCTTTGTACGGAAAAGTATAGCATGATTTGATGAGAAGGGTTTCTACTGCAACAACACTCCAGCTGGGACTGGCAGCGCTTGTGGTGTTAGACTCAGGGATTGGACCACTCCCACCTGAAAGGGGAAATGGGAAACGCCTCTTAGTCAGGAAAAGCATTGTCTGGGGGGGGTTGGGTTTGTTGTAAAAACAAAAACAAAAAAACAAAAAAGGGGGGGGAACCGATACTTTTTATAGGTGGAGGAGGAACGGATGGTCCCACCTTTTGGGAATGGTGTAAAAACGCTTTCACCAGCTGATGCTCACTGGAGAGGAGGGGGGGGCTAAGAGGATAAAGTACTCGGGATGTGTTGCGGCCTCATTCCTGCTGATATGGGGTAGGGGGGATGCCATATATTCAGATATTGGAGGCCCACGTGTTCCGAAAATGGAAAAGTGTTCAAATTGGGTTGAGGAGGGCTAAGGAAAAATGGTAATGGGGTAAGGGATAGGCAGGATTAGAATAAAATAGTTGTTGTTAATTCACTGTGTATGTGTTATGTTTCACTGAGGGAGGGGCTTCGGATAACAAGGGGAAGAGGCTGCGGGGGTGAAGGGATTGGTGGGTGATGGGTGGGAGGGGGAGGAAAATTGTGAATGAATGCTTTATTTGTATGACCTGATTCTGCTGAGGAAAACTTAGATTGGAGGATTGACGGAAAACAACCAGAAAAAGTCCTGTTTTGCGTATTTTGTTTTGCATGATCTGGAATATGTGGACTTCAATAAAATAGAGTTTTCCCAAAAATAAAACAAAAACAATTCTTTCTTGTTGGTTCACATGTTCCCTGTTTTTTTTATTCTTTATATACGGACGGCAACCCTGAAAACATTCCCTAAGGGGTACTAAAAACTCCCTTCAAGTTTAAACCTAACCGGTAAAACGAAAATCAATCTAAACATAGGCACATTGTCAAAAAAAAAAAAACAAATCAAACTAATTTTCACTTAGCTGTCGCAGGAGTTATTCTTCAAAAACACGGAAGGTTTGGAGTTGGTGTGTTTCTCAGAAGCTTCAAAGTTCAAAATTCAAAAGCTCTTTCTGGTGGTCCACGGCATCTCCTTGAAATTCTCCATCGTGATTTAATTTCCACCATCCTTTAGCCGCTCTCTGCTGATCTTGTTCAGGCTGGTGTTCATTCCACAAAAGTGCCACCACAAAAAAACAATGGCGTCTTGTCACAAAACGGCGCCCGCTTAGTGGCTTAATTAAGATAGGTAGGGCAGGTTTGGACATGAATTATAATAAAAGGTAAGGGGACTTGGTAAGTCTTTCTTTTTAGTGGGCCCGAGGGTTGGCGAGGCGTCGGTTCTAAGCTGTCCTTGACAATTACCAAAGGTACCCCAAGAAACAAAAATTAGGTCCATCGAGTGGGAGGGGGGAAAATTTAAAAGCTTTTATTTCCCTGATATGGACCACTAAAAAAGCGTTCCACAACGGATCAGGTTCAACATAAACAAATATCCTTTACTTCAAGGTTATAAACTCTATTCGGGGTTGCAAACAGAAAAAACTGGGTTCATTTTCACAGCAAAAGTTATAAAAACAAAAATAAGCATTCAAATTTTCACCAGCTTTTCCAAGTTGCTTACTTAGTCACTCAAGGCATTCTAAGCTGCCATTGATGGTGCACAAAAAAACTACAAAATCCAATTTTCTTCAATGGGGAAAGACTGTTTCTCCTTCTTCCACTTGCATTGCTTCCTCAGTCTGAAACTTGTCTGTGTTTATGGTTAACATCTTATTGGTGAGGTACCGGCTAGGTTTTTTCTTCGTCAACTGCTGAATGAGTTTCCAATGCTGGAAGTCTAGCGGGCCCTCTGCCAGGAGTATTGCCATATCACGTGTGAATGAGTCTTCTCTTCTCTGGGAGTTGTTCATATACCTCTTGACACAGTAGGCTTATTTACAAACCAAAAAAAAACAAAGTTTTTTTTCCCATTTCTTCTTAAAAAAAAAAAAAAAAAAAAAACCACAACCTTTTTTTTTTTTTCCCAAAGGGGGGGGGGGGCCTTCTTTTTTTCCTGAAACAGAGGAGCTTTTACATAGGGAGCTGTCTGATGTCCTGCTTGATCCAAAGGGGTTCTACTGCCGGCTGTCTTGTTACTTTGTAAACTCTTAGGGGACCCTATTCAACTGGAGCTGGAGGTTTGAGGCCCTACTGCTATGTAGATTCTGTGACTTGTTATTCCACCCTATGATTCTGGGTTATGCCCACAGCCATCAACAAGTGTAGTTTTCTCTCTGTACCTTCTTTTGTTGAATTGAGCAATGTTTTGTAGCAAACCTGAGAGTCTCCAGTCCTCTTATGCGAGCTTCTGGAAGCGTAAAAAAAAAAAACAGTTTCCTGCTTTGCCCTTCCAGTCAGGTCCTTTCAAAGCTCAATCAACCACGGTCCAAACGCTCCTCCTGTTTCTCTTTCCTCGCCTTCTTGGTTCGTTTGGCACCTTGGATTCTGGCTGCCCCAGCAGCTTCTCCCATACTCCTCTCTCTCTCTGTCCTCCTCACTTCCTTTAAGAGTAGTTCCTGTTCTTCTTGATTGGAGGCTGGGGCTGTGTGTGCCAGGTTACACCCTCTAGGGTGCGGCTCCTTAGTCCCTCCAGAGCGCTCTCCTGCTCCCCCTATCAGGCTCCTGTGAATAGGGCAGTTTGTGCGCCTTTTTTTCTACCTTTCAAAAACATTTCTTTTTTCGCCCCTGCTGTGTTTTGCTGCATCACAGTCTCCACGAAGATTATCCTCCTGATATTGTCAGCTAGTGATACTTCCTTAAGTGTGCAACAATCCATAGTATAGTTAGTGAGCCCAACGTTGTTTTTCGAGCCATAGATCTTGGAGGATCTATGGATTGTTGTGGTGAATAGAGCTGATGGCAAGCTAGTATAAGTAGCAGAGCTAGGTCCTGAATCCCTCTGTCGGGGTGCGCCTGGAGAAAATGTTATTGCTGTGTTTTTGGGGGTACAAAAATGTGCAAGAATGCATGTTAGGAAAAGAAGTGTTCGGAGAAGGGGGGAATTCCGTTCGGTATTCTGATTTGATAACTATGTCAATGCTCTCCGGGAGATAATAGGATTAAACCGTTGTACTGGTTTAAATTGTTTAGGGAAGTCAGATGTCTCCTATTCATTATGAAATGCTGCGCCACGGTATCTTTGCTGATTGTGCACGGACCCATCCTAGGAAGGGCGGGGCATTAGTGATGAAAATATCCAGAGAAGACCGAACAGTGTAAGAACACACCACAGTCATAGCATTATTGAGATTGAGTGTTTTTGAGCAAAGGCTAGAGACCGTCTTAAACTTGCTTTGAATTTGGCACGTACTATGCTTGTGTTGATTGCTTTTGAGTTAAGAATGCTTCTGATATGCCTTCGCACTATCTTTTGACAAAGCTAACTGACCTTGCGGGGATAAGTAGCAAAATATACTGTGTCACAGAGGCAGACTCACTAGCTAACCCTAATGGATATATAATAGAATAAATAGCAGATCCCAAGAAGACACTGACGTTTGGGGATAGCACGGTTAGACAAGTTTGCCCTGAGCCAACGAAATCAAATGATGGTCAACGAGCTAGGGAGACACACCCAACCAGCAGAGAAGCTATGAGATTCTCACCTGATAGCAAATCAGCTGGTGGGAGGTTGCAGCTCAAGAGAGATACCTAGATATGCATAGCGAAAATCACAGACATTTAGGCAGATGATGAAGATTGATTCGAAGGCTCAACAAGAGGGCTTCCTAGAGGACTCAGAACGCAAAGCAGAAACCGAAGGAACTGGGTGAACAAGAGAGGACGAGAGAAGCGGGAGCGATCGCTGTGACCACCAGGCGTGTCTGACTACCACTTATCGGAAGCCTGAACTGACTGTCTGTGTGATTTCCAATGAGTGCTTGAGTTAGAGCAAAGACAGCTGGAATCAGAGAGTGAGATTGAGT